>VYZT01022233.1:0-32669 GCA_013400735.1 Pomatostomus ruficeps
TTATTTATTTATTTAAATTAGTGGAACCAAATGAAAGGAAAGAGAAAAATAATAGTTGGGGGATTTTTTGGTTTAGTCACTGGAATGAAAACAAATCAGACCACGTGTTTATTGTAGAGATGGATTTTTTTTATTTTTTTGCACCCATTGAACTAAAAAAATGCATAAATTTTTTTTTCAGTTTTGTAAAATTCATTCGCCATGTGAACTACAGGCCCTTGAGAGCCTGTATAAACAGAGTCAGATGCTTTACATCTCCACCTCATTTCCATCCCAACCCTCAGTGGCTTTCTCAGGTTGGTGCAGGTATTTCCTGATATCTATGGCACTATTATGAAAAATGATGGGCTTGCCTGAGTTGCATAAGGAACAAATTTGCATTCAATTCCCCAAAGAGCCGTCGGAGGTTTGCATGTCCTTGAAAGCATCACCTCAAGTGGGATTCATTGAAAACTGCCTGACAGTCAAGCTTTTCCATGGCTCTGGGAGGCCAGCAGAGGGAAATGGAGCTGCCCTGTACAGAGGAAGTGCAGTAGAGGAATTTCCCAGCAGAGGAATTCCACACAGAGGAAAATGGAACTGCCCCATGAAGAGGAATGGCAGCAGAGGAATTTCCCAGCAGAGGACAATGGAACTGCCCCATGAAGAGGAATGGCAGCAGAGGAATTTCCCAGCAGAGGAAAATGGAACTGCCCTGTGCAGAGGAATCAGCAGAGGGATTTCCCAGCAGAGGACAATGGAACTGCCCCATGAAGAGGAATGGCAGCAGAGGAATTTCCCAGCAGAGGAAAATGGAACTGCCCTGTGCAGAGGAATCAGCAGAGGGATTTCCCAGCAGAGGAAAATGGAACTGCCCAGTGTAGGGGAATTTCCCAGCAGAGGAAGATGGAGCTGCCCTGTGCAGGGGAACGGCAGCAGAGGAATTTCCCAGCAGAGGGAAATGGAGCTGCCCTGCGCCAGTGCTGCTGCCTTCCCAGGAGCTCTGGGGGAAGCTGGGGGACAAGGTGAGGGCAGAGGCACGAAGTCACAGCACCCAGGGCCCTCTCTCTCACTTTCTACACCTTGAATTTCGCAATGGCAGCAGTTCCCAGGGCTGCTGTACTGGGGCATGTTCATTAACATTTCAAGTCCTGCTGCTAATGACAAGTGCAGGTGAAAGATTGGAGAGAGTGAGATTCTGGCTTCTGGACTCTGGCTTTTGCAGTTCTGATACTTGTGGCTTCTTAAATCTTACTGATGCAGACATTCCCACCTTCTCTGTGTTTAAGGTTTTTTTAAACCCCTGCCAATTTCTGGCATTCTTTTTCTCCTTTACATTTATATCCTTCTTTTTGTTTTGATCTCACTACAGTGATTATTTTCTTTTTAAAAGCCTCCTGGAAGTATGCATCCTCATTTCTTCCTGATAATCAAATATTGGGTATTTTTCACTATATTTCGTTTTTAGCATTACTATTTGAGTCAGAACCTACTGGAACAGGCAGCATTAGTTTCAAGACTGAAATTCAAGTCTATTTGAATGAGCTTTATATAAGATTTTTCTTTGTCACCTCTCCTGTTACCCCATCCACCTTCAGACAAAAGCTTAGTGGGAATAGACTGCGGTACAGTTAACTCACACTTCTTAACCTCTCTGCTTGAATTTCAAGATCTGATTAAATCTGACCTACACCCCGACTTCTAAACTGCTGGAGGGCAGCGTGTAAAAAACACTCTGGATAAGAGAGATGCTAAAATAAAATACAATTGAAAAAAAATGGAAATGGAGTGACTACAACAAAATGTACTGAGATGAAATGAGGTGCAGGGAGAAGGACTGAAACTTGCCAAAATTATTCACGTTGAAATCCTGAAATCAGGGAAGAAAGGTAAACAAAGAGACAGGAGAATAAATTGATGAAATGAAATGCTAAAAAAAAANNAAAGGAGATATGATAAAATAAAAAAAAAAAAAAAAAAAAAAAAAAAGAGAGAAAATTCTGAAACAAAGTGACAACAAGAAAAGCAAATGGGATGACATGAAGTGCAGGGAAATGGACTGAGGCTTGCCCAATTAATCCTCATTGAAATTGTAAGATTTCATTGCCTTTCCCGAAAGGAAGAACTTCCTCTCAGGAAAGGCAATGAAATCTTGAAATCAGAGAACAAAGTGGAACAAACACTCTGGAAAGGAGATATGATAAAATAAATTGCCATTGAAAAAAAAAAAGAAAAGTTGGAAATGGAGTGACTACAAGGAAATGTACTGAGATGAAATGAGGTGCAGTGAAAAGAGCCTGGCTGGGAAGAAAGCAGCACCTTAGGAGAGCATCTATCAGCAGCTTTGGGGGTCAGGCAGTATAACACCAGAGACACAGAGAAAATTCAAGATCAGCTCATGATGTATTGCTTTTCTTCCTGCCTGCGGCACGGGGCTCTGTCACAAGCAGCTCAGGGATATATCGATGTTACAGCTTCCCCACCAACTCCCCTCCCCAGATCTGACACGACTCTTGTAAAAATACACCTTTTCCAAACCAATCCTGGTCCCTGGGGTGTCCCTTCTGACTTGACTGTGAGGTGAGCTCACCACTAAGAGTTCAAGCTCTGAAATTCAGGGAATTGCCCTCACTGCGTTTCAGGGCCAAGCAGTCACGGGGCATTAGAAAAATGAAACGTAAATGGTGCCTTGGGGGGATCCACACCTTCAAGACCTCATGAGCTGTTGCTTTCAGAGGAGGCATCCAAACAGCAATATCCCACCTCTGCTGGGGCAACAAAAATTAGGGGAGGACCACGAGCACATTTGTGCACATCCTGTGTGTTTTCCAGAGGCTGATTTCAGAGAGTTAAGGACCCATGGCAGTGCCAGTATAGGCAATCAGAGTGGGAAAAAGAAAAAACATACTTTAATAATCATCACTTGAGAAATTATATTCCCTATTTCACATCAGGGTCCCACACAAAGCATTAAACAGAAACCTGATGTTGTATTTCCTGTCTGCACAGAAACATCTGTACAGAAACACCGCAGAGAAGCACACACAGCAAGTTAGAAATAACTTGGGCATGTGCAAGAACATCCAAGTGAAAGAGCAACTCAAACTTCTCTGCAGTTAGACCTTCCCCTCACTGCACATGTTTTTATCCCTGACAATAAAGCATTTTCTCAAAATTAATAGGTCCAACCTCTCATCTACAGTCTTAATTATAGGGGAAAAAAATTACAGCTTAACTGCAAACATCAAAATTAATTTCAACAACAAGTTCAATTTTTAAAACATTAAGTTTAACTACACATATTTAATAGTTGAATAACAAAACATCCCTCTCTCCTGTCTTTCCTTGTATAGACCTTTCCCAGCATAAAACCCACCATCTCTCCTTCTCTTCCCCTTCCTTTTACCAGGGGACAGAATGGGCAATTTTTAATTTTTAGGTTTTTTTACAGACCATGCTGATTGCCCCAGTACTTATTTTCTCCTGGCTATCACATGGTTGTTACATGCTGCAATAGTATTATTGCTGCTGTTGTAATAAACAACCCAGCTTTCCATCCTTTGGGCAAATTTGTTCAATCTCTTCTGCCTTCTCCCCTTGGGGTGAGCGGTTCATTCAGAGCGTCAGAGCACTGAAGGATGTCAGGTCCTCAGGAGTGACTGAGTCAGAAATTCTCCAGTGCTTGTGGAAAGGGCAGACAGTGAGCAGCTTTTCCTGGGGGCAATGATCTTCAAATTACTGCCTTAATTAAACAGTCAGAGTTCTTACTCAGAGGTGGGAGTATGCATTTCACAAAGAGCTGTGCTGTGATTGTAGCAGAAGAGCATTCTCAGGATTTCGTGTGCTGTGGGCAACTTCATTCCCTGTCCCCTGCTCACAGTTCGGGCTGGATTTGTTTATTTGTCTCTTTCCCAAAAACTCTCCCCTCTCACTGGAGAGAGTCCAGAGGCAACTCTGCCCAGGATGAGCAGAGGGATGGAGCAGCTCTGCTGGGAGGAAAGGCTGGGAGAGCTGGGATTGTTCCGCCTGGAGAGGAGAAGCTCTGGGGTGACCTCACTGTGGCCTCCCAGTGCCTGAAGGATGCCCACAAGAAAGATGGTGAGAGAATTTTTACAAGGCCCTGGAGTGCCAGGAAAAAGGGGAATGGCCTCACACTGACAGAGAGGAGGTTTAGATGGGATATTGGAAAGAAATCCTGCCCTGTGAGGGTGGGGAGTCCTGGCACAGGGTGCCCAGAGAAGCTGTGGCTGCCCCTGGATCCCTGGAAGTGTCCAAGGCCAGGCTGGATGGGGCTTGGAGCAACCTGGGATGGTGGAAGGTGTCCCGGCCCATGGCAGGGGTGGGACTGGTTCATTCTTAAGGTCCCTTCCAACTCAGGCCATGATTTGATGATCCTTAACCCACTTTGCTCCATTTCTAGAGCAAATCAAACCTTAACACTTTGGAATTCTTTTTTTCCTTTTCTATGAAGTTTCTTTGGTGACTTTTTGTCCTTATCTCATCTGTCTTGAGCCTCTCTCTTGCTAACACCTATGACAGTTCTTTAAAAAACTTATTATGTCCCCATCAATCCCTGCCTTCACTGTGACACTTTGTAGCCACTGTAATAAAGACTGCAAAAATGACCGGGGCCAGAGGACAAATTCACACCAAATGTTACTTGTGCTTTATTGGAAGGACATAAACAAACCAAAAATAAGATGAAGTCTTCTAGGCTGAGAGAATGGAAAAACTACTTTGTCCTCCAAGTTTCACTTTAAAATATTGAGATTAAAACATTTGGTAACATAGGTTTTATTTTATTTTATATATTCCTATAATTAATAATCAAACTAAGCAAAATTGCAACTTGCAAAGCAAAAAGTGCTTTGCATTTGCACAGGACTTAGCCCAGTGAAGTCTGGAATCGATCTCCCTCTGCACAACACATGCTGGTTACAGTCTCCCCTCTCTACAAGTAATTTATTTCTATTTCTCTAAATGATCATTAGTGAAACATTATTGAACTCATGGGGAAAAAAAAAGAATGAAGGACAAATTATGTTCTGCTAATGAAGACATAGAGAGAGGTTCTTATCTTTCTATTTTGTACCTCACAGCCCCACTGGAATTTACCAGAAGAAATTTTGATGTAATACCGCACGAAATGTTATTTGCATAGCAGCGTCTACATCCATGCCATGTAATCTGAGAAAAGGGAATATAATCGGAATTTATTAACCAGGAGTGCAGCAGGAGGGGTGAGGCCTCTGACAGCTGTGAGAACCTGGGTTACGCTGGATCTTAGACCCGCTTAAGGTTTTCAAGTGCTAATGAAATTTTCCTGCTAGAATTTGTTCTTTTCAACTGGCAGGGACCGGGGACATTTTCAGAAAAGTTTCTTCCTTGTGTTGTTTACAGCTACTTTTAGATCTTTCACATGGCTTTCAAATTTCGGAAAGAAGGTGGAGGGTAAACAAATATTTTTAAACGAGGTGTGATTTTTTTTTCCTTTTTTCTTTAGTCAGCTTTGTTAAACATAGTCACTACACAATCTTGAAAGAAAAACAAAAAAGAAAAAATTGATCTTGTTAATTCTGCTGAAATATATCAAACTTAGAGGGGTTTGAAAACACCCAGCAGCGCAAGAACATAAAAAAGAATTTTTTAGCATTTGTGAAATGACAAAATCTAAATTTGCAAATTTATTTTTCGGCTCGTATTGCAGTGGAAGAGGATTTTTTTTTCCAAAGTCCTTTTAAAGTAATTCACGTCACGATCAGTGTCGTGACTTGTGCCATCTTTGAACTCCAGCAGCGTAAGGAATGGCAGCTTCAGCTCTCAGCTCCTGTTTCACCACTCACGCTGCACACATTGCTTTGATCTCAACCGAATTTAGCTGACCTTTCCAACAAAACCAGGACAGAACCCATTCCACTGCATGAAAATTTCAGTCTTCTCAACCCAATTAAGGAAGAGGTAGAGAAAAGCAACCTCTTGGATGAATATTTGGAGAAATAATGACACCAAAGACTCAGCAGAAATTTTTGGGATGTAGCCAGTCCTTTTTTTAGTAACACAGTCTCTACAGCTAATCAATTAAATATATATATTTTTTTTTTTATTTAGGGAAGTCACCTCCCTGAATTTATATTGTCACTAGTGAATCTCTCTTTGTTTCTGTAATTAAACTTCCCTCCCAAGTTCATTACCTTCCAATTTTTTCCCTTCTATTAGTGTAAATTTCTTTCAGAAATGCTCCTTAGCTCTTCCAGCTCTCCTTTCTGTATATGAAAGAGACTTATTCTCCTGTTTCGTGGTCACTTTCTTGCCTCCTGGGACTCCTTTCAAACCCTTGTCTGCAAAGACGCAGGATGAAGAGAACACAGCTTTAGTTTCTTCCCACCAAGAGAAAACCCACACAACCAACAACAACAACACAAAAACGAAACAAAAAACCCCACACAACAAAAAACCAACATAAAAACAAACAAACAAAACCCAATAAACCAAAAAACACCACTGAACCACTGCATTTACTCTTTATCACAAGTCACTTTGAAAATCACACAGCCTGACTCCATCCTTCTCAGGACAGCCCCCTGCAGATTGGGGTCAGCCCAACCAATGCAAGTCTGCCCATGAAAAATCTTTGTCACCATCACCAGATTTTATTCCATGAGCCCTACACATTCCTGGCCCAGGGGAACTCCCACTTCACTTCCAGACCACGGTCTCAAAAGGATTTAATGCTGTTGTCAGTATTCACACCCCTCTGCAAATTCCCGACTCTGGAGAGCAGTGAGGGACCTTGACACTGATCCTTCTCTCCCTTCAGTTGTCAGAAATGAGTTTAACTTGGTGCAATTGCATTAGTGGGAAACCAGATAATGGCCCTAACTCAATGAGGCACATTAGTTGTTTGCTTTTAATCTGGTGGCAGTCCCATTGAAGTTAGGCAGCCTTGAGCATACCCCAGAATAGCAATGCTGCTGAGTGAGGGTTGGAATACAAAGGTGTTCAGCCTGAATACTTCCCCTCTAATCTAATACAGAAGCATATGTTTGTAATTTAGGAACCCGTGATTTAGGACAGGAATACTTGGTGTGATAACTTCACTGATGTGCCTGTTGTAGAGGGCTTTCTGAAGAATGGAGAATCATAAAATGGCCAAATCTCCAGGCACTGGCAGAGGGGGAGCAATGAGCAAGCAGATTCCAAGTTAAGACCATCAGATGAAATTTGTAGCTAATGGAACTGGATTGGGACTGTGGATCATGCACACACACAGAGCTCCCTGCAGCAGGGCTCAAATGGTTAATTCAGGAACTGTCCCTTGAGCCTCCCTCTCCCCTGGTCCCCTTTGCAAACCAGGCTCTCACTTGACTCCCAGACCCCACAGCAACTCCTGCATTTGGCTTTGATCTTTCTGATCCCTCCAGCTGTCAACCTACAGACCCCCTGGTCTCTCTAGAATCTGAGCAAAATAATAGTCTGAAGAAAATCTCAGTCTTCATTAGTTACTCCCGGTCAGTTTAAATTCCTCTAACTTTATCCCCAAATTAATGGACAATTATTATCAAACTGAGATCCCCAAGGACAGGAGCTTCCCTCCCCAGGTTGGTTGGTCTGTCTTGTAAAACAAGACTCATGGTAATTCCGTACAATCTTCAACTCACACGAAGAATTTAATTTTAAACCTTCTCAGCTAAACACAGCTGGCTGGCTTATCTCTAGAACTACTAAGACTATAATAAATTGATAGTAATTTACGTGGGTGTCCAAATAATGGGGTGTAATGAAGAGGAGATTAGAATGATGTAAGAACTGCTACATGCTATTTTGACTGAATACAGTCTCAAGACAGATTACCAAATTAAAAGGAAAATATTTTGATTGCATTCTATGTGATCAAGATCTTGTCTGCTTCGGAAGTGGCAAGCAGTTAAACGATATCAGAGAAAGATGATTTGTGAAGGAGCTCTGAAATAATATACACACAAAAACCCCAAAAGCCTTCAATGGAGATGAAAGATTTTTCAGGTCTGTTTTTGAAGCAGAGAAAACAAGAATATATTTATACAGCTGCTAGAAAAAGGAAAAGGTGTGATGATTTAGAAGTTAAACTCACTATTTTTTTTAATAGCAAGTGTTTAAATGCCCAGCTGAGCCTTACCACAGTAGAGGTTGTAAGTTCCTTTAGGATAAGTGGAGGATGAGTTGGGCTTTGCATCACAACTTTTAAGACAGGACAAGTTCTCAGCATCTCAAGAGACTTTCTCCATGACTTTCAGGCCTTATGTCCTATATCTTAATTCTCTGTTTCTAAAATAGGGGAAATGGCTTTTTTCTGCCTCGGAGGCTTTCTGGGAGGATCAATACATTAAGGATGCGAGACATTCAGATGTGGAGGTGATGTGAACTGTACATCTCCGAGACGGATGGCTGCTGAACGGGAGCCAAAACCACCGTTTTCAGAACCTCCGAGAGATTTATTATTCTGGTCCTTACACAGTGGAGAGCTGCATGAAGAAAATGTGACCTTGAGATTCTGTGTCTCTTGTTTTGAGCGCCTCAGTGCCCGGCAAAAAAATGCTGTCGATTGACCCAAACCTGCCCAATTTTTTGCTTCATTTTGGGGTGCCATTAAGTGACCACACACCTGCAATGGTCACTACCCTCTGACACTGTTTGTTAAAAGGGAAGGGAAAGTATCATCCTCTTAACAGAGCCTCGTACCTTGCCCTGATGTGATAGCTGAGGCTGGAACAATCTGGTGATACTCTAGGTCTGACAATAAAAAACTGACAATCCCACCCAGGAGAGAACTGTCCCCCCTACACATTAAAGTGTCACTCCTCATATGCCCGGGCTGTCTTATGCCTTTGCCTCTCAGTTCCTTAAGAGACACAAAAAAACACATTTCAAAATAAATCCTTTCTTTTCTTCTATCCTACCTGCCTGATCCATCAAGCTATTCCAGCAAAGACCTCTGCAAATGCAGACAAATGGAACAAACTTGTGATAAAATGGAGATGGATATGGTCCTCCTTGGGTTAACTTTTTCACGGCATTTCAAAATGTTACAGCAAGTCCGCCAATACGACCTCCCAAACTCAAAACGTGTCTAATGCAAGATAAAATCCACAAAAGAATCTCTTTAGAGTCAGAGGACTACTGTAGCTGAGTAAGGATTCAGAAAGCAGAATTCAGATCAGTGTTTCCTAAACAGATAAAGTGGAGGTGGGGGATGCAAAAATCCATACTTGGAAATGGAGAAATATGGCAAGAAGCAGCAAGCAAGAACAAAATCAGAGAGGGCAAGGTGCTAGAAGTCCAGGTTTTATGCTCCTCATTTTAACATGAAGAGGGATTAGGAAGTGTTATTACTTCCCTTCTGTTCATTCACAGAACGCTGCTAAAATAGGAGAGAAGATTATTTTTTTTGCGCGGAATGAACGGAAGCTATGGAAACTGAGGAGAAGGAGAGTACAGCATTCCGTTTGGTCCTAATTAAACACTTTCCAATCTCATCCTGAGGGCAGAGTTCATCTGCTTTGACAGAAATACTGCCAGGCAAAAAATAAAGGGAATGAGTATCAGTGGCGGAAATCTCAGCTAATACAGCAGCAGTGGTTACGGGATTCGTGTTCTCCATACAACAGCAAAGGTGCTCAGTGTTTATTGAGCCACTTGACCAATAATTATGTTACACACATAACAAATGAGATATCAGTACAACATTTTCTGCTATTCATGCATTAGCACTCCAAGAGTTCTCACAAAACCTTAATAAAAGATAACTGAAGCACTAAAATAATAAAGAGGATATTTGACCAGTTTGACCACCAAAGCATTTATCAAACAAAACCATATCAATCACACCAAAGAATGACCAGGGTCACAGAATCAAGCCTACAAAAATCAGACAGTGGACTTCAGTGTGCATTATAATATATTTTCTAATTATATGAATTCATGTTAATTCTCTTCTGTTTCTTTCCACGGAGAGGAGAGTGCTCAATCTCCTCCTGAATTCTTCAGTGCTTATTACTATAGTAACCAAATGCTTCAAAAACATTAATTAATTTTCAAAATATCTCTGTGGAAAATTAAATCCATCTGGACATGGTCCTGGACAAATGTTTTGAGGTGGCCCTTCTTGAGCAGGTGGTTGGACCAGATCATCTCCAGAGGTCCCTTCCAACCTCAGTCATTCTGAGATTTTGTGAAAAACAACATTGTCCTTGTTTTATTGAAAAGGAACAGAGGTAGAGGGTGATTAAGACTGCTGTTTTTGGATCTCCCGTTCAAAACACAGTTGTATAATATTTTAGGCATATTTGCATTTGTCTTTTGAAAGAAAAGCTCTTTCCATCTTTAGTTTAGTATTTTTGCAGATGAGATACAGAGTTTTCCCTTGAGGATCAAAGAACTGACAGTCTCGGGACTGAATCAGCACTTTAGGATCAATCAGTCCCAGATCTTTTCTTTTCTCTCACCTGCTTTCTCGTTATCAGGGTGCTCACCCTATTTCATTGATCTCCAAACCTCAAGCTGTAATCCTATCAAGGTGCTTTCACAGGATAGTTTTCCCTAAATTAGCTTGTCTACATTTGTATTTAATGTAGGAGAAAAAAGCAGAGACTTCTGTGGCTGCCCTTCCTTCTCCAAAACCTGTCCCAAAAAATGCAGCTCAGAGATGTCAGCGAGAATATAAAGCTTCAGCTCCAAACCAGACTGAATCTTGTAAAGCTGTAAACAACCGAGCAGACAGATTTACAACAAGGAGAGTCAGGAAACAATTTTATTGGGTCTGATACAGACAGAGAGAGTTTAATTCACCAGGCATTGAACTACAGCAGCCTCATAGTAGTCTGTTCCCCAGTTATGTTTAGGTGACTCTAAATTAGGATGGGATTTTGTACCAGCTGAGCTTTGAAGGTAAAAAGAGGCTTTGGGGTACGAGTTTTTGCCTAAAGCTTGGATTCTCTAAGTGGAATTTTAGGGGCTTTAGGAACTTTGTCTCGCCTGACATCACAGCTGAACTAAACCCAGCTGGTATTACACCAAGTAATTCGGGGATTTTAGCAAACTCTGTCTGGGAAAGGCCTCCAGCCAAGGGTCAGAGTCACAAGCCCAGCAGCCCCTGGGCAAAGCAGGCTCTGGTGCTGGGCTGACTTCTTCCAGCTAGGAAAAACCTTGCAGGTAGCTGGGTCTCGGTGCCGTGCAGCTCCAGTCGTTTGGCAGGCAGCAAACCTCACCAAATGAGCCCCACTGAGCCCCAGTCACAAAACAAACCCTCAGAACCAGCAAGAGATTAGCTACCACAAACTTCTAATTTTGTTATTTATAATAACAACAATAGCCAAATAATCATGTTCTTGGGAGCCTGTATCCTAGCAGGCACACCAGTGGGTTTTAAAAGAGTTATGCTGGTGCCAGACTGAAAATACAGTAATAACAGGGAGGAAAACTTGACTTTTTCCTATTAAATTTTCATTTTCCTTTCTAGAACTTTCCAGCAACTTCCTGGTGATTATTCAGCACTAATCCTTGGTTACCGCCATGTCAACTTCACTGGGATGTAAAGGGCAATTCCACCTGCTTTAACTCTTCACATGCTGCACTCAGCTGGGGCAGGCAGTGTCTGTGAAACAACCTGGGGGAATTCAGCACCTGCAGCAGAAACAGCTGCTGAGAGCCTCAATATTGTCTCAAAGTGCTTGCAATTTTTAGTAATAAAGGCAGCAGATTAATTAAATCTGAGGGGAGTCTGAGAAGCAGGACCAAGTGAAATAGGCATGGTTGCAGTAGGAGGAGAGAAATACAGAGTAAAATCCTGTCTTTGGGTTCTTCTACCCCAAACTGTGTGGAACCTGTGCCTTTCTCTGGCAGTGGAGCCTCTCTCTGGCACCTTTTATTCCTGCGTTGTCACAGGTGAACATAAATATGAAGAGGAGGAGGAAAAAGAGCTTGCACCTGGTAAGAAAATTAGCATAAAAGGAGGGAAATATTTAATTTCTGTACAGAGTGGAATGTGCAGTGTTGGCTGATTTTCTTTCTCCTGTGTTCTTCATCCTTTTCCGTTGAGGCCACCCCATGTCTGTCTTACAGTCCCTGAGGAATCCTGCTCAGTTCATGTTTCCTTGTTCTTGAAGTTATTCCTCTGCCAAAAATGCCACTTTTGCACCTTCAGCCTTTGCTCTTTACCATGACCAGCCCTCTTCTATTCACACTCTGCCAGTCTTGTTTATTTAGATGGAAATTCCTCAGTGCAAGTTTTGTGGGTGTCTCTGGGTTTGCACAAAATTCAGCACCAGTTGCTATGTTTTTAATGGCAATTTTAACACAACAGAACAAACCACACAAGCCATAAAAGGGGTACCTCAGGTTTGAAAGTAAGAACAGTCCTAGAAGAGAAGTCTCCAGGCTTGTTAAGTCTTGAAAAGAAATTCAGCATGGAATTTTATACATTAATTAGGACAGAAAAAATGTTTGAAGTAGGATGCTCCTTTTTTTTTCTCTCTCTTTTTTTTTTTTTCAGACTGGCCATGATCATAGAAACATATTTCTTCTTTTACTGTGCAAAATTAGAGTTAAATCCAGGCTAAGCCTGTTTACTTTCTTGAAATCCCATAGAAATACGTGGTGATCCTGCAAAGGCTTGAGGCTCAAAACTTCTTAAAAAAGGTAAAAAAAAAAATCAGAAAAAATCAGAAATTACATGGAAACCGATTGCAGTTTCCACTGATTAAAAATGGTAATGAATCAGATGAATCAAGAGAATGTGTTTGTACCATCTTGGTGTCATATATGTGTTCTGTGATTGCATTTTAGAAAACCCTTTGCAGACAGACTAACTTCATTATTCCCATTTTATAGGGAGGGTTGAGATACAGAAAAAAGAATCTGTCATCATTCTCAAAATCTGCAGTAAGGTCAAAAACCAGCACAGCCCTACTGTTCCAAACACAAGACTGTGCTTCCAGCACAAATTGCCAGAGAAGAACCATTTTCAAAAAGTCCTAATTGATTATGTACTGCTGGGGATGTTGCTTTTAATGTGCTACAGATGTTTGCACACTGTACACACTACATTTCATATCTTTCATAAAACAGGTGACCAGGTGGAGAGAACTTCATAAGAATATTTAATATCTCAGCTATTATGAGATTTTTTTTCCCCATGCAGTTTTTCATATAGTGAAGCTAAGGATAGCGAGATATTTAATTTTCTTTCTCCTCTAATCTGCCATTATAAGTTATCTAATTGTGCAAACATATACAGAGAAATGTAATATATACGGATGTGGAAAAGAACTCTGTGGCATCATAGAATATTGATGTACCCTGCAGCTTTTTTATTACTTAGCTCTGAATTGTACCTAGAGAGGCACTGAGGTTACTGATGCAGAAAGAAGCATTTTCTCAAGGTAGGTCTATTGTTTTATAGTCCAGCCGTGTGCCCACCACTGTCTCCAGGTGCTGGGCATTCCTGCCCTCTGCAAGGGTGTTTTTTCCTTATAAAAATGCATTCACAGCTCTGGTACAAATACCAAAACACTGCTCCCGTTTAGGGTTTGCTGTGGTGGCCACAGCTGCGTCCAAAGCACAGAATAGGGGGCTGTTCAGGGTATTCTAGGTGTCCTTTTAGCTATTTCAAATACTTAAAATTCCCCAACGAATCTCTGTATAATATCAGTTGAACCACCACAGTATTTTCGAGCAGGCTCACAGTTGTGTGAGCTGACACTGGGGAGGTTGAGACAATCATCTCCTCCTGTTGCTGTTGTGAGAAGCGAGAGTAGGAGACTTCAGAAGATTCATCAACCCATATGTGTCAGATCTGCTGAAGTTTTATAATGGATTGGGCTTGGCAGAGAGCCTCCTCTTGGTTTGCACTTGGAGAGGTGAAGTATCAGTTCTGCTGTTTGGCAGAGAACAAGAGCACTCATGGGCAGAGAAAAAAAGGAAGGAAATTTCCCAAAGTGGAGGAGACAAGACATATGTGTGTCATTTCTGGATTTTGCCCTGCTTAGAGGCTGCCCAGAAACACGGATGAAGCAGAAGGATTGCCAAGAAAACCCTTCTCCTTCGGGCTGGGGACATAGGGAAGTGTCCCTCTCAAAGTCTGCAGCTGAGCAGATACTCCACAGACCCCACCTGCTGCTGGAATGGCGGGTGCAGGACCAGCACAGCAAGTAGGTAACGAAAGCCATAAGCAGCTCAAAGTGCATTTAGGAAGAGAAAGCAAATATTTAGGTCTTTAGACTTAAGAGCTTTAAATGGTAAATAGATAAGTATTAGGGAGTTTAGTTATAAATCCTCCACTTTTCCTAAGAAGCTTTTCTTGATGCCACGCATAAAATAACTGCCTACTGTACAATATTCTGCATTCTCCGCCAGCCACCAACAAGCACAGGATGCTGAAGGGAATGAAACTTCAGTTGCAGACTGATGAAAATTCCTGCTTTCCAATGAATAGTCTAACAGAAAGGTGTCTGCCATAAAAAGCAATTTAAATAATACAGTCCTTGAATTTTAGTCATGGGTTTTCAAGTACCCGTATTTTAGCATGGTGGGCTAAGCCAGGTGAAGACTGAACAGAAGTATGGAACCCACATATGATTATAAAATAATCTTATTTTCTGAAGGTTGGGATTAAAAAAGAAAGACCTAGTTATATCTTAGGCTGAGAAATTATTATTCCATTCAAGTAATCTAAATAGAAGGGTGCAATTTTAAATATTATAGCAGGATGTGAATGCGGCTAGATTGGAGAGTTGATTATTCACAAAATTATTGTGTCATTCTTCTACCAAAAAAATGAGGCAAAATGTATTTTGTGGTTGGAAAGTTTGGGCAATACGAATGCAGTCAGTGTATTTGCTGCTGTGAATCTCATTCAATAGTCAGGTGAGTTCCAATCAATTTCCTCACAGAACCTGCATGTACGAATTTTAACTGGCAAATTAGATAGGTGTCATCTGTCGGCTCTTTTGGGAAATAAGAAATCCCTCCACAAGATCATCAAATTAGTTTCCACCAATTGTACAAAATGATATTAAGTAACGCCAGGCTATGTTTTATTTATTTGAAAGTCTGCGTCGGGAACTGACGAGTCAAATCCAACAGAACAATCCCAAGGGTAATTTTTATGAAAATGTCTGTTTCCAACCAGGGAGTGAATGTGACACTTCTGAGCGACTCGGGCACAGGCACCGCTCACACACAACCTCTGTCACTGGTGAGGAGCCGGAGCTGGCTCTGCCTTCCAGCTGCACCACGGGAAACAGAGATCCGGAGGTACCAACAGGAGCAGCCTCCAGCTCCTTGGTGGGAAGCACCGGATTGTGCAGCCCTTTGAAACATCTGATGAGGGAGACCTCCACCCCCCAGCAAGAAACAATGAGGGGTTATTTCAGCAGGGTCAGCAGGGGAAAGAAATTAAAATGGAGAAAGAAATCATGACTCTCTCATCATAGTCCTTCCAGAGCATTCCTGAAGCACACGGAAGCTTTTACTGCCCTTGTCCAAACAGATCTTTTCCACCATAGAGAACCACCTGGAAAACTCCTGAAAACCTCACTACAGATAGGTCAAACCCTGGCATTTTTGCCGCCTCAGCCGGAATCCTTGACTGTCTGAACAGAACAAAAGTGTCCAAGTCTCACGTGCAAACCAAATACATCTCACCAAATGACATGACTGCAAGATCCATGAACACATTGGCTAAATCAAAGTTTATCTATTCCAGAAATAGTTATATGAGATTAGAAATTATTTCTGTGTAGAGATGGAGTGAAACTGGAGTTCTGAGAACTGCACTAATCAGTTATAAATGAGAAGGAAACCCCACAAATAAAACCACTGAATCTGGACTAGGTAAATAAACTGCTTTCTAGTGGTGTGACTAAACCACTTGGGGACTCAATAGGATTGATTTGTTTTGTGGTCATGTAACTAAAATTAATTTTGTTTTCCCCCTTTCCATATGTTAAACTTCCTCTTAAAAATAACTGTTAATTATTAATATTAATTTATTTTCATTTTTATGCCAATTGGGGATTTTTACAGTCTTTTATAAATTTATTTAAAATAACTCAATTTTGGTCTGGACTCAAGATTACTTTCGTTTTAGCCCATCTGTAATACTCATTAAGCCAAACCAAATGAAATTAACCTACTGACAAAAAAGCTCACCCAATCATATTCCTAATAAATCCTTGTGGATCTGCTAAAATAAATTGTAGTTGAATAATACAATGGTTTGGGTTGGAAGGGACCTTAAAGATCATCTGGTTGTAACCCCCTGGCATGGACAGTGATGGCACCCACCAGCCCAAGCTGCTCCTGCCCACATCCCGCCTGGCCTTGGGCATTTCCAGGGATGGGGCAAACACGGTGCCAGGCAGGCAGGGGTGTCCTGGGAGGATTTTATGCTCTGTATTTCCCTGTTGTCTGCTTAATGCCCAGGAATGAGTCCTGTTACCTTGAGCTAGAAAGGAGAAGTAGCCAGAGAAAGTCCTGGCATGGTTTGTTTTTATCTCTTTGAGATAAAGTGCAAGGTTTTTTGGTTTGTTTTTCCTTTCAGCAGTAGTCTGTCCAGCTGTGAGTTAGGACGAAAGGTTTTCTTTTCTTCTCGCTGGGATTGCAGGCTTTTTGGGTTTTTTTTTTCCTTCTTTTTCGACTGTTCGGCTTGGTTTTTTCCTGTCTGGAAAATCAGACCATCTCTGGGACAGACAGTCAGCAGGACCCTCGCCAGGAGCTGCCAGACCCCCGGCCCAGCCAGGCTGAACCTTCGGGAGGAGCTGAACCAGAGAAAGGAGAGACTCTAAAATCCACCAGCTTTCTCCACAGCAGAGAAGGTTTACTATCTAACATTATTCATTTTTTTTCCTTGTGCCTGTGTGTACCTTGCTTGTTAAATAAACAATTTTTTTCACTTTCCTCCAAGAAGATTCCTTTTGATCCTTGGCTGGGGAGAGGGGCTGAAATTCTGCCTTTTAGAGGAGACATCCTTTCAGGAGTTTCCTCCCAAATTTGTCTCAAACCGGGACACAGGGGAAATGCAGGCACCTCCACAGGACAAGGCACAGCCCAGGCTGCAGCTGACAGGGACATTGCAGACCCTCTGCGTGGCTCAGAGCGGTGTGAGGGGATGCTGGCACAGCCGAAATCCCACAGGAAATGGGCAGCAGAAGGAGGAATCTCTCTCCCATGCTGTATGTCAAAATCCACTCTGAGAGCGCCCATTGGGGTGATTGTTTTTCAGGGTTTAAGTGGCCTCTCTCTGTCCCCTCAGCAGCCGTGCTGGGGGATCCTTTCAGCTCAGAACCCTCTAAGCCTCGCGCAGCGCCCAAGAATAGTCACACTTCGTGCAGCACCCGTAAAAACCACGATTCCCTGAGGGTTTGCAGGTGAGGAATGGACACCTGCAATCCTGCTTCCAAGGGACAGAGAGCAGGGGAAGGTGAGCCAGGGGGCAGGAAGGGGAGGCAGCACCAACTGGTGTCACGAGAGAAACACCCCGTGGGCTGCGTTCATCTTCCAAGGCATCACTTCGCTTCTTCTACTTCTACTTTGTGCCATTCCCACACAGAAAAATGATATTCACTGTGAATATAATGAATGCATGTCGAGAGCTAAGTATAAGTAAACATATAAGGGTTTTTTTTCCTAAAGATACTGCAGAAATCACACAAACATTGCAATAACTGGGAAACCAAGAGCTGTAAGAGGAAATTCTGAAATACAGTTAATCCAAATTTTGCTATTTTTTGAGAAAATATTGGGCGTACAGCACATAAAGAGAGTTCCTCAAATAACTTCAATGCTTTTCTGCCAGAATATTCTAAAGGGGAATGACAAATAAACCACCTCTAAAAAAGGATTTATCTGGCACAACAGATAATAAGCAGCAGCAAATATAATCTTCCTGTTACCAAATTCCATCACTGTAGCCTAAATTCTTCCAGGAGATGTGACTGCTGAAGCCACAATAGTTTGTTTTAAAATATCTGATCTGTGTGTATAGTTATTAATTCTTATGTAGGAAATTAATTATACATGCTGAGTCAGTTGTTCAATAGCCTGTGATATAAAATCCATCTATGCATGGTTAAATAAATCACAAAATTCCAACTTCAATGAAAATATATAGATACACACATGCATATAAATATGTGTATAAAACACCTTGTATAGATAGAATATTGGTTGCTAAAGAGACACTTGGTTCAGAGACAGATTTGATATTTTAGTCTTACCCTCCTGCATAAGGCCCAGGAAGATAAATTTGATGCCATCTTCAGCTGGATTTAGAAAGACTCAAAGAATTGTTGTGGCATAACCCTTAAAGCTTAACTGTGTGTAACAACTTCATATTCCTCACTGGCAAAAGTTACTTCTGCTCGCGTGGATTTAGTGACACAGCAAAATGTCACTGATTCTTCTGCTTGTGTAAAGATCCAACATTTCAGAGAGCAAATGTGGCTGTGCTGGAGTCAGAACGAATTTTGCAGTATTTAAGCTTTATTCCTCACATTTGCAAGTTAGGGCTGAAGACAAATGGCTGAGGCTTCTGACTAAGCCCTGGCTCGAGGGAAAAAAGAGGCCCTGATAGAATTTGCAAGTACTTCAGAGCATTATATGTTAGTCAGAGAAAGAAGTGGGTCCATTGGTAATGAGATTCATCTTAGGAAACAGCTTTCAGCTCATTTAAGCTCACTGAAATTTTTCTAATGATTTTAAATTATTATCTTAAATAGGTGTGTGTCCAATGGTACAATCTCAAAAAATTTCTGGTTATGTTTGACCCCAGAGGATGGAGAAGATACATCACATTTCTCAAACAATTTCATTAAGAAAACACCCATACATTTCAGAAAGGCCAAAACATTTTTATTTTACATACTCAGAGCAAACTTCCTCAGTTTTGCATGTTGAAATGATATTCCCTTCCACTCCACCCACAATCAGCATGAATCAGTTTAAAAGAGGCTACACACAACCAGGATTTTGGAGGGGGTCAACTGAAACCAAACTGAAACAGTTTGGGTTTTTTTCACATCTCCAAGTAGGAGCTGCATAATCAGCTGACACTGAGCATCAGGTTCAGCAGGAAAAAGAAATTAAAATGGAGAAAGAAATAATGACTTTGTCACCATGGTCCTTCCAGATCATTCCTGAAGTGCACTGAAGCTTTTACTGCCACTGTCTACACAGTACTTGCCTGCTTTGTCATTAAATGGGTGAATCAATCATCACAGATCCTGAATTCACTGAAAAAATATTGGTTAGTGGAGCTGTGCCAGCTCAGGAAAAAATGGCCCATTGACTTCTCCTGCTCGGTGACAAAGGGAAATGTTCCTTCAGTAAAAGGCAGAATTGATGGCCTTTCCTTGTTGATTATAAAGGTCAAAAGTCTGAGGGAAAAATACAGCAACTGGACAGAGAAAAACTATCTTTGCTAAAGAGCCTAGGAGCTGCCAGTGGCACCAAAGGCTTCGCTTTAGTTTGCATCGACTCCCTCAGCGAGGTTCACTGACCACCCCTCCGGCCTTAGGCACCCAAGAACCATAAAAAGGTATTAATGCTGCTGATTCACCTCTTGCTACAAATACAGTTCTGAGTTTGAGAGCCTCACTCTGCTCCTTTGGATCAGTAAAATGTCCACAGCTCATTTCCATACAGCGCAGAGGTTCAGAAGCAGGAGGAACATTTCCCACTCTGACCAGCTGGGGTTTGCTGCTGTGGTGTAAATGTAGAGTCACCGAATGGTTTGGGTTGGAAGAGACCTTAAACTCATCCCATTCCAGCCCCTGCCATGGGCAGGGACACCTTCCACCATCCCAGGGTGCTCCAAGCCCCATCCAGCCTGGCCTTGGACACTTCCAGGGATCCAGGGGCAGCCCCAGCTTCTCTGGGCACCCTGTGCCAGGGCCTCCCCACCCTCCCAGGGAGGAATTCCTTCCTAATATCCAATCTAAATCCACCTTCCTTCATCTTAAATCCCTTCCCCCTTGTCCTCTCAAGTACCTGTGAGCTGCACATTGTCCTCCAAGTACTCTGAGGCCATTTAATTGGGGCTCCTTGTTCCACACTGGACAAGGCAGTGGCTCCTCCCAGCAGCAGCACACAGATATTGAGAGACCATCTAAGACTGTACATTTGTAAAATGTGTTGTGGAGCTTTATCAGTTGTTTCCCATCCAGCTGCTTGATCTCTCTCCAGGGCTAGCTCTGTGCAGGAAGCACAGTTGCAACCTGCGCCATCCCAGCCAGGATTCCGGGGAGCACAGAACCCAATCTTCTTACACAAATCAGTTTATGTGCAGCTCCAAGCACGCGCTGATTTGAGCTGATTTAGTGATGCCAACATCCCACCCAGTGCGTGGCAGCAGCTGCCCCGCTTTAAAGGATTCATAATCTGCCAGTGGGGTAAACCTCTCTGCATCCTGACATCCCTTCCCTGCTCCGGGCGTCATGGTCTGTGCCAGTTCTTGGGCTCCCTGATCTCAAGGACCACAGCTGAGTCTAGCCTGGCACAGGCTCTCCTGGGGGAGCTTGGAAAGTCTGTCTGCACTCATCTCCCACTGCCCCAGCACCCACACGGGGTCAGGCACAACCGAGCCCGTTGTGTTTGAACAACTCTTCTGTTCATTTTTCTCCCCTTGGGAGCTCACAGCTTGAGCAAGAGCTTATCTTTCATCTGGATGAAAAGAATTCCATCCAAATTTAGCAGCTTTTCTTACATCCAGCTTGTACTAGGGGGTTTGATCCAAAAACCTATGGCAGCTTTTCCAGGTTTTTTCAAAGTGATTTGGATTGAGCTTTTAGCAACAGGATTCTCTCCTGATGAACATAATTGTCCCTCAGAGGCTGATAAGGTGCACACAGCCAAACTGTCCCAGGCTGTCCCTGCCTCTCACAAGCCAAGCTAGGTGGCCCTGTGAGTACATGTAAGGGAATGACAAGTGTAATGTATAATTTTTTCCAAGTGCTGTGATAGTGCAACCTACAGAAGGGTCATTTGATTCACCCTGGGTAAAAAACCAGTCACTGATCCAGTGTATTCTGATCCAGTAAGGTCTTTCAGAAACCTCTTGATTCCACCAGACTGCAGGAAGCTCTAAGTAGAAACCAAGGATTCATTCAGCTCGTGCCATTCAGCCTTATTCTAAAATCCACCAGTATTTATGAGTATTATCCTGGAGATAAAGTGTCCCCAAAAGTTACTGCACACTGAGCAGGTAAGTCTTGATTCAAAGACAGTTTTTAAAGAGAGACTTACACATTCAAACACTCCTTGCCTTACACCAAAATACTTCAGGAAGATCAGTTGGCTTCTGGTTCTTTTGGCATATGTAGCAAAGGAGAGAAAAGCACATTAAACTTCCTGTACATGCACAGGATGGCTTCCAGGCTTAACATTTGGGTGCTTCAGCCCACAGCTCTGCATCATGGAATAATCAGAGAAGCACAGAATGGGTTGGAAGGGACCCTAAAGCTCATCCAGTTCCACCCCCTTCCATGGGCAGGGACACCTCCCACTATCCCAGAGTGCTCCAAACCCTGTCCAAATGGGCCTTGAAAATTTCCAGGGGTGAGACGGCTTCTCTGTGCCTGACCCTCACCACCCTCACAGTAGAGATTTCTTCCCAATCCACCCTCTTTCAGTTTAAACTGAAACCTTATATCAGTGACTTCGGTACATAGTTAATTTATTAAAGATTGTGGTACCCATTAGAACAAAAGAAACCATATAACCATAACTAATTTTTAAAGAAGAAATCTTTCTTTTTAAAAAAAATTAATTCTACTTATTTCTAAAAAAAAAACTTTAAAAACCAATGAGAACTATAATTAGATTATTCAGCCACAGGACAGAGAGGATCTAGATTATAAATGTTCAGTCTTTTCAAGGGACATGTAATCCCTTTGGTGTACACTCCACTGAATTTCTTTCATGTGTGAAATCTACTTTGAAGAGACCCTGGCACCAGAGAAAACTAGGAAATGTACATGGTGGGACAGTGTTATATATCCCCCAGACATTACCAGGGGAAGGTATTAGTGAGTAATAACTTGAATTCCTTCAACAAAGTGATAAGGGGAACACAAATCAAAGAGCAACCATGGCTTCTTCCAAGAGGAGGAAACTGAGTGTGCTGAAAACATCTGGAAATCAGCCATGTCATATCCTGCTTCACAGAGCTCTCCATCACTTCATCCTTCCCACTGTACAGTACCACGGAATTCCTGGGATTCTTTATTAAATCACAGGGATTTTGACCGGGGTTTTGCAGGTGTCGGTCTAATGGGGCACAGCTGAAGAGATTTTTCAGGAGTATCTGCAACTTGCTGCATTGTTGCCTTTTTCCCAACCTGGAAATGAAACTCGAGACAGTTTCAGTACAGGGGGTGATATAAAGGTGGATCTTTATTTGGAGGCCTCCAGGGGCAGCTACAGAAGAGTGGCCACAAAAGCCCCCCCGACAGGGGTACACACAATTTTATAAGTTTGGTAAATGAGCAGAATTGACAAAAAAAGCACCAATGAGGAGCACAAGTGGTGATGCAAGTCCCCCCCAGGTCAAGCCCCTTCTCTGGAGCCCCCCTTGGTGCTGGCTGTGCTTTGGTTATGAAAATGTCTCGCAGACCTTGGTAGCCAGGGAGAACCAGGACAGCCCAGGGGTCCTGAAATTTGTTTTGTCTTTCTGCCCAGGGAAAGGGCCTGGAAAACTCCTGGGAAAACCAGCCACTGATGCAATAATGAGCTACAGATCCCCAAATAGATGTGTAGGGAATACAGAGAATAGATAAGGAAAAAAAAGGCAAAAACCAAAACGACATCAGTATGATTTGATAGAAGGAGCAATATTGAAGTACCGGACAAACATGAACATCTGCCTGCTTTTGGTCATCTTTCTAGATCCCTATTTCTGTGTTCAGGCACACAAACCTGTTCATAATTCAAGTCCTTTGCAACTGCAAATAGAAAACAACATAATAGACAATATCACTGTGTTCTGCAACTACAAAGAATCAGGCACACACCTAAATTCCACTCACCCTGATGTTTAGGTCACTCAGACCAACCAGGGCATAAATTGCATGGCACACACTGTTCTGTCCTGCTTATCTGGAACGTAGAACTTATAATTTCTGGTCAAAAGATAAAAAAAGATTTTAAAAATATTAAAAAATATTTCAATGATTAAAAGAACCGCAGCAAAAAAAACCACCAAAAAACCCAAACTAAAGCAAACCAAAACAAACTTCAAATTACCTTTAAAGTAGAAGAAAACATAATCAATTTACAATTACAGAATATGTCATGCAAAATGCAAGCAAGGCTGAAGACAAACTTCTTCGGCACGAGCTATTCAAGAGCCCGAGCTTATGAATCAGAGCCAGGGATCTTCTTGCAAGCAGGAACACCTTCAGATTTTCCTGGCCATCCATTTTCCTAAACAAACGGCTGTGAAATTCCTACTTCCATGACTGCTGGTATCTATGTCAGCAGCAGAAGGTTTTTTAATCTTTTTCTTTTACAGAAATTGGACCATATAAAAATCACTTTGTAGAAAAAACTACTACGTCAAGGGTTGATTCCATCTTGCCAATATATCAGCTGGTGGAGCTCATCCAGCCTGAGTGAGCAGGTGAGAACCAAGCCAGGCCAAGGAGTAGCTGGCACAGTTTCCTACCCTCCAGAGCAAGGATTAAGCAAGGATCAAGGTTTTGAACGCCTCAGATTTTGAATTTGGTTGCAGCTCTGCTTGCTGGGCAGAAAAAATGTGCCTGGCCCCTCAGAAATGTTTCAAACCACTTCCATTAACTGTCCCCATGGCTTGATTAGTGGTATTTAAAGGTCTTTTGTATATTTACAAACCAGTAGGCAATACTACCTTAAAATTACGTATCCTATTGTCAAATTGAGATGAAAGTGATACAAACCCACCGGATTTATTGCACATTCCCAATACTCTGTGATGTTACACTGCAAAGCCTCGAGACAGCTCTGTGTGCTAGGCCAGTAAGTAACAGCTCTGGGAACTGAAAAACTTCAGTCTTAAGAAAGTTCCAGTCTGATCTCAGAAAGGAAAACCCTCACACATACTTGAACTTTCATTCAGAGGGTGAGATATTTCCCTGCACACCAAATACACCAAGTTTTGCAGTAAAATGTCGAGAACCCCAGTGAGAAGTCATGGAACGGAGGGAAGAGTTAAGTGCAGCTCAATAAAAAATATCATCCCCAGCAGGAGGGAGGTAGGACCCCACGCCACCTCGCCCAGCACCGGCTCCTGCTCCCAGAATGGCTCAATTTCAGTCCGAGCTGCTGGTGACGCAAATTAATAAGGAGATGAATGAGCTGGCTGATGTAAATGGGTTGCCTTGTTTGTCAGCATGAATGCCTCGTGAGATTAAAAGATCTCATCCCCACCAAAGGCAGGAACTCTGTTATTGTGAGTTATGGAAAGTGCATGAGATCCCTTTCATTTTAATATAATACTCCGTTAATTCAAAATGAAGGATTTCGTCGATAGGCGCATGGCGCAGCTTTTGATGTGCTGTTGAACATTATCTTCTGCTGTTGTTCATTTCTTCTTTTGTTGTGCAAAGAATAAACCCTGTATATCTGCCCAGCCCTGCTCATCTTTCTACTCTTCTCTTTTTCTGTTTGTTTTTTTTTTTAATTCTCACATGTATTTATAGTGATTATTTTAAAAAAAAAAATAAAATCTTCCTCCCTCCCCCCAGAGCTTTCATTTGCTCTCCTATCACTCCGTTTCCTTTCCTGCATTAACATCAAACAGTTCGTCTGTGAAGACAGTAGCTCATCAAAACCATTGGAGTAATTTCAATTTCACACTGATCACGCAGATCTGAAAGCTCTCCAAGCAGAGATTTTCATCATAAGAGAAAATTTGATCTCCTGTTGGGGTTGTTGATATTTCAGCTCTGTCTCTTGTTAGCTCTTGGAATAGATGTGTCATGGGAGCTTACCTACAAAATTGAATTGATTGCTACAATGATTCAGGATTAAACAAGATTATTGCATTTCCTTCCAAGTAGCATTGCTCCTGCATTTTTTTCCTTTTTAATTTTTTCCCCCTCTCTTCACTTGAATTTTGAAACCTGGCCATTTTGAACAGTATAAAATCAGTTTCTGGTTTTGTCCCACCTTCCCAGTGCTTCTTTTGTCTCTTTTCTGATGTTGTTTCTCTTCATTAATTCCCTTGCAGTTGCACCTGGAGTCTTCAATCAAGGCCAGAGGAGCAGCGATGACAGGCAGTGCACAGATTGTGAACAGCATCCCCACAGCTCTCCAAAACAAAAACAAAGGCACAGAAAATGGAGCAGAGAGACAAAAAGTCATTTCTTATGATCTCTGAATGCGTCTCAGCTCTTCTGAATTTTCTGGTCATACTCTCTTCATGTTTTTTGACTTCATTATTGGCCACACAAAGATTTGGAAATGTCTTTTGTAGACTCTGAGATCACTGACAGTGATGAAACCCTTTTTTTTTGCACATTTGGAGCCATTACAGGAATAAAAGTCATTAGTTATACATAGAGCACAATAATGAACGTGACTAAATTTTGTCATAAGAAAATATTTACTCCTTTCAACTAACCGTGTAAAACTACCCCAAACCAATTCAATATATTGATTATGAGGTCATTCTTCACAGATTTTCTTCATCTTGGAGAATATTAAACGCTTTAGGTATTAGGTATATAAACTCAATGTTACTTCAGATTTTTCAGAAGTACTTTTGGTTAACCTAGAATACTTTGGATGTGTGTTCAAAAGGGGCATGTGGCAATGAGTGATCTGAAAAAAAGCAGTGATGTTTAAGTCACCAGAAAGATGGATTTTTTTAACAATCTCAACAATGTTATTAAAAAAAAAAAAAAAAAAAAAAAAAAAAAAGGATCCTGGATGCCATGAATGAATATTAATGTCTCTTCTAAATAATGGGTCTAGCCTGTAAATTAGGTGAAACTTCCATGGCCTGTCCTAAGGCAAATCTTGGTGACTTCCGGTGGTCCCTCCCAGGCTGCTGACTCAGAGTCTTGGATGCTGAGTTTATTCTTCAGCTCTTGCTCTTACTCAGAAAACAAAATTATCTCCATTTTCTCCAGCTCAGAACTCAATGAGCTCAGCCAGGGTGCAGAACAAATGCCTGATTTTCCCTGAGAGGATTCAGAACCTGATCTTTCTCCAGGAGAATGCACTGCACCAGATGATGACTATTCCTGGGTGACAAGTGGAAGGGATATCTGTGACCTCTTCCCTTTGAGTTTGTTTCATTTCATAGAATGGAATTAAAGATCAGGCCGGAGGGAGAGAGTTGAAATCTCTAGCCTAGTTGGTTCATGACTTCATCCAGGAAAATTCTGATTTGTGTTTTCTGCTCCAGGGAACTTCACTATATTTTATACAGTATGGAGGTAAGTATAAAGAGAACAAGGAAAAATGTATTCTAATTTAAATCTTCAGACTTTTCCTCACATCTCTACCATATTTTTTTTGGTGAAATATGGCTAAATGCAGCCCCAAACATACCATAAAGCAGAACCTGATCCTTCCTGATATCCCTAATTTAGAATATCTGTCTGCTAATATTCTGTTACAGCATAATTTTTTTATATGTGCTCTTCTTCTCCTTCATATTACCAGAATAATTTTCCAGCAAAAATGTCCTTAACAAACAACTAATTTTCCAAAGGCATCTCAGCGTTATCTGATTTCCCATTGAGAGACTGTTACAGTACCCAATATTGAGGTGAACTGGAATATGTTTTTATGCATATTTGCTACATATAACATGAAATATTGACATTTCTAACCTTTAAAGATTAAAGACAGATAGATAGAATCAGGAGGAAGGAAGATCTATCAGCTTAGGCTGCAGACTGAGAGGTATTTGTCCTATAAAAGCCACCAGAAAACACACAGGGAACCATACGTGCTTTCCAAGGGGTAAAGGCAGCAGCTCTTTAAATGCTGGCATGGAGCTCTCTTCTTTTTCACTTTCACACTCCTCTCATCTTTTAGAAAATATTGCACTAGGAAATGCTGGACTTACTTAAAAAAACATTGCAGTAGTGCTAATCCTGGCCTCCTTAGCTGCGGAAAGGCTGGAAAAAGCAAAACTCTTCTCACAAGATGGAACACGCTTTACTCATCTATTTGCTCATCAAGCTTAATTTATCCGTCGGTGGAAGAGTTGATACAAAGTTCATTTTCATCTCAAAACAACCTTGACAGGCAGGAAAAATCACAATAAGTATTTTTTTACAAAAAAAAATTTCTCCTGCTTCTTATTTAAGATAAAACATTTTGATGTTTTTGTCATCATATTTTAACTCCTTATTTTCATTAAATGTTAGTCCCTCACCCGCCTTTGCATTCCCCAATATTCTCTCTCCTAGAGAACGTAGATCAGGATTCACATCTCTCAACTTTAGATACCTTCACACCTGAGCAAGACACCTCAGAGTCCTTTTTTTTTCTCTGTCAAAAGCAAAAATAACTTTTAGAAGATGATTTTCCTGACCAAAGGTTTTGGTTTAGGATGCAACCAGCAGCACCCTGCAGTCACTTGCTTCTTTTCTTTTACTAAAACAGGAGCCTTCAGTGACTCACTGCAATAATTTAAATATCTGCACCGTAGAGTCTGACTGTTTGGTCAGGCAAAATCATCCCTGACATCGGACTCGGACAACACTCAGGGAATTCAACAAAAATATGGAGAATATCTGCATCTATCAATAGCCTCCTTTCCCCAAAATACCACAGGGTTTGTTTTTGAGGAGGACAAAATCTCCGCAGAACCAATCCCGGCGATGGCAACAATTGTTCACCTCCCCCAGGAACACGAGACAACAGCAGCCACCGCCTTCCCACGGTGCCCAGGAATAGCCAGAACTTTCCACAGGAGGACACATCAGCCCCCGAGCCCAGCACAGAGAGGATTCTCTTCAAAGCCTCTCGTTTTTCCCAGTGTTATTTATTACTCCTTGTTTTACATCAGCTTAGCTGGAGGATGGAGTTCCCTCAATTTGCCTTACATAGACACATACATAATCTATTTCCACCAATTTCCGCATCTTTCCACAAAAACAAACCCTCAGGTGGCACTTGGGGACATGGTTTTGTGGTGGACTTGGCAGTGCCAGGTTAATGGTCGACCTTGATTACCTTAGAGGGTTTTCCAGCCTAAATGAGTCTGTAGTTCCATGTGTGTCATGTTTGAACCCCTGGCTGTAAGAATACGGGGGTTTATTTCAGTTTTTTATTCCCTGTGTACTCCTTGTGTCCCACAAAAAGCTGAGCAGAACCGTCTGTTGTCGTCAATCTTTAATCCTGTTCCATTCCTAGTGACAAGTGTGAGGTTTTCATTATTATATAGAACACAAACCAACCAGAGGAGCCCTTCCTGTGGTCAAAAGCAGGAGTTGCAAATTGCAGGGGACTGCAAAGAGCGACTGTTTAGGGGAAACTTAAAGCTGTAATAGCAGCTCATAAAACTTCTGCCAGCATAACCGGAATTTTGTTGTCACACAAAATTGCCCAAGCAATTATGACACCGTCAAGACAAGTGGTGTTGTCAGAGTAGGACCGAAAATTTAGTGGTTTTTACTTTTCCACTCATGGCAGCCATTGATTTTTTTGGCCTCTTATCAGCTTCTCTCTAGTGACCTATTTATTAGATAAACAAGATTCCTCTCCTTTAACCTTTTTTTCTTTTAATTGCCTGTGATTATTAGAGAAGCACTTGTTTTCAGTCACTGTTTGAGCAGTCTCGCAGCTAAACACTGTGGTTAACCCTCTTTATATTACAGTCATTTTACACATGTCAGAAATGTCAATAAAACCAAACCAGGTAGCTGTGAGTTTCTCTCTGGTTTATCACATGCTTTGTAAAAGGTGTTTTGGCCTCTAAGGGCTGGAAACGGATCCGTTGCTGACATTTAAAGGGGAGATTGTGTGGTCTAGGAGGGATGCGCTTTCAAATTGGAAATGTTGGTATCTGAGACCTCTGAAGGCATGCAAGGAGTTTATTTGCTCACAGATTGTCAGTTGCCATTAGAAAAAGATTTTATTACACCTAAAAGTATCTAAACTCAGCCGATAATTCCATCAGGATCTCATCTAAAAGATCCATTCTTTCTTCGAGCCAACAAAGGTGGTATTAATTTTTTCCAACCCAAACTAAAGTCCTCTCTTAGCTGAGTTAAACATCTTTATAGGCACGATTCCTAGAAATTAAATATCAAATAGTTTGCATGGCCAAACAATTTGCAAAAGTCAGAGGCAGAAGTTGTGAGATGTAGGAGATCTTTTGGAAGAATATGAAAGGCTGAGGGGCACCAAGAGGCTTTGGGGCTGTTGGAGTGAAGGGGACATTGCTGGGAGGGAGAGGTTTGGTCACTGCATCCTGCTTGTCACACCCCCCTCCCACCTGGGGCACTGCAGCCATGCTCAGTCAGGGTTTTACCCTGTTCATCCCCCAAAAACCTCCACCTGCATGAACTGCACCTCAGAGGGCTCCCTGAGGCCCTCTGCAGACCCTGACACCAGTGGTGAGCGTTGGCCCAAAGTGGGGAAGCCTTGGGCAAAGCTTCATAAATTCTCCTCAGGATCCTGGTCACCAACACCCCCTTTAAACTGTCACAGCCCAAGAAATATAAAAATAACAATAAAAACAGCAATAACAACAGCAACAACAGTAATGACATACACAGGGTGGATTTCACCTGAGAGCACACGGATGTTTCCCCATCACCCTCCTTCAGTGTCTCAGGACTGGGACATTTCACTGCCGTGATCACAAACAAATCAAGAATCAGCACTGTGCACAGGATACTAAAAGCAGCTCTGCTGAGAGGGGATTCCTCTGTGAAATTTCCCAGCCAACACACACTTGCAGCTTGAGCACCGACAGCACTGGCAGACAGCAATACCATGGCCGGGGTAGATAAACTCAGATTAAATGGAAACCAGTGACTTGAAGCTAATGGGACTTGGGATCACAGCTTAACTGGCAGGAGGCTCTCAGCAGCCTGGAGATTCAATAGCAGGACTGATATTGATTCCTTAAAATGAATACCAGTATTAAAAAATAAAATACAAAAAAAAAGAAGAAGTGTACAAGCAACGAGACAGGATAGGAAGCGGGGGTGGAGCAGATGGGGGATATGGTGGAGAGAGCCCATCTTGAGCAAGAACAGGCAGTTCTGAGGAAGGGGAATGCTAAATTATACATCTTCAGCTAGTCTGTGATGTCTGGGAGATGTTTCCTGGGAGTTATGCAACTCAGTAATTGCTGTTATTTTTTTTCGCACCACGTTGATTTTTATTAAACCATTCAGCAAATGCTAATTTCATAGCCTCTTGTCCAATTAGTCACGACACTTCATGGGTATCTCTGCTAGTGAGCAGATCCTTCAGCCTTTGCTCAGCCTGAGCGATGCTTTTACCCCCTAAACCAAGGCCTTGGGCTTCCCAGGGCAAAGCTGGCAGGATCTGCCTTTGACATTTCACCATACACAAGTTATTTGCTTAATCTTGGGGTCAACATCAAAAAAGATGGCTCTTGTGAGTGATACTCTGCATAGCAAACAGGCAAATTATCTGCCAATCTCAGTTTTCATAGATGAAACAAACATCTTTGTTTATAACACTTAAAAAAATAATATATTTTCAAGAAAAGGGAAATAAGAAATTAGTATTTTTCTACTTCAACTAATTTAGAGGTGGCTGTTACCAATATGCAGATTTCTGCCTGAAAGCTGAAGAAAACCCTTGCTAATTCTAACTGCCAAAAAACCCAATCCCAAACCCTTTTTTTTGTCAGATTCTTGAAAGCAAAAGTTTTTTTTAAAAAAGGAATTGTTCAATAGAACATTTTCAAACAGCACTATTAAGTCCGATAGCAGCATGCAATTCAAAGGTTTTTTGCAGGTAGATAATGCACACAAGAATGATGACTTAACTGGCACAAAGAGAAAATCCAATCTATCATGTTTTAGTAATTCCTAGTTTATTTAATTGAGCTCTGAACATTAATTTCTTTATTCTACCTTTATGATGCATGATACTGTAGAAATGGCATTTTATGATATTTCAATTTCTGTTGTCTGTAATGTTTGTAATGTATCTGACCTCAATTTCTATATCTGCAAAACAAAGTCAATGCTTATTTTCTCCTTTTTTAAAAAAATAATATTTCACTGATGAGAAGTGTTATATAGGAATCACTCTTCTTACCCCTAGAGAATTTTCTGTACATTTGCATTTTAATTATGAAAATATCGCCGTGATTATTTGCAATTATTCCAGGACAGGATTATTTCCACAAGCACGTTGAATACACAAAATGTCAGGGATTTGAAGTACATCTTCCTTCACAAAAATTCCTTAATATAAGTTCCAGTAGTTGGCCACAGGATAAATTTTATGCCTCCATCGCCACCTGACTTGTTCCTTGTCCCATCACAAGCATGTGGAGGGTGACCCTGCCCATGGCAGGTGGTGGGAATTGGATGATCTTTAAGGTCCCTTCCACCCAAACCATTCCATCCTGGTGCCTCACCACAAGGACGTGTCCCCTGCCCACTGTCCCTGCCTCGCTCAGCCCAGCTGCTGACAGAAGGAGAGGGTGAAGTCTGGCAGACAACCTCCTCTGGATGCAGCCACGATGTATTCCCAGAATTCCATCAGACTTGTGGATGAAGACAGAACATTGCTGGAAAAAATTCGTCTCTGCTTAAGGAATTAAAAACTGTCCCATGGTTTAGACCAGCTTGGGAACAGAAATTTGGCTGTGCAGGTGGCAGAGAGTCAGATATTGTAGTGATGAGTTTTGCCTCATTTTGCCATGTTCAAGATGTGCTGTTGGTAACGTTCTGTCTGAAATCACTGGGATTCCCTCCTTGGCCGTCACTCATCATCCTCCATTTCCCTCGGAAATACCGCTCAGCTGACAGGCTCCGGTATCCTTCCATTGTCCTATTTACTTTCTTTGAACAATATTTAATTTGAGGAGCTGACAGAGTGTGGACACCTACGAGCAAATCATCCTGAACTGCCTTCATCACCGGCAGCGGGAAGGAGGCATTTCCCAGGGCTCGGTTAATCTCACATATTTCATGATTATGTGTGAGGACGTAATGAACTGGAGCGCAGCTGCACCCAGCACTGGCACCTTGGACTGCGAGATTTACGTGCCCCCATTAGCCCAGATGGATGGGGGTGATTTCCAGTCCTGGAAGAAATAAATCTGAAAACACAGCCATCCCGTGTGCCCTGCATCCCCATCCTTCAACTGGAGAGAGAGTGGGTGTTTAGATAAACCAATATTTAGACAAACCAGGTAACTACAGGCACATCAGCCTGACGCTGCTTCTGTACAGAAGAACGGCTGTCACAAGATACAGCAGATAAAGACTAAAACAAGATCCTGTAAATCACATTTTCTTTTGAAAGTTATCCTATCAAGCTAATTTAACACCTCCTTTCATGAAATTGCACATTATTGAAGTGCATGGTGTCAGTTTTGCATACCGAGATTGCTACGAGGCATTTTTTATGCCCTCACACACTATCTGGGCTAAAAAAAAAAAAAAATCAGAATAATCTCTAACTCATAGGAAGAATAAATAACAAGCAATAGAACAAGAGGA
>VYZT01022235.1:834-94070 GCA_013400735.1 Pomatostomus ruficeps
CTTTTAGAGCAAAGCTGTGCTGAGGCAGGGTTCCTATGTATACCAGTGGGTAGCATTCTTTTCATACAACTTCAAATGGCTGTGTCTGTTCCTTTCCAGTTCACAGAAGGAAGGAAATGTTTGGAGGGTTGGCTGACCCGACATTCTTTAGAGATTTATTCTTTTTCTATTAATCACATCCTGAATGTGCTGATTAGGTGGTTGAGGTAGTTTCCACCTCAAAGGCAGGCACCCCTCACCTACTCCCGGTGACTAGAACACTTCGTGAGAACCCTCTCTAGACTGAGTGGATTCAGTACCATGCATTGCTTCTTCAGCTGAGGAACCCTCATTAGAAATTTTAAAAGCCTGATTAATTAATTAAATCACAGTCTGTACATCCTTTAGGGCAAGTTTTCTGGTATATCTCTTCAGACCCGTATTCTAGATGGATTCACATAAAACAGTCGTATAAAAATAGTGAGACTTGATGTGAATAAATCAAATTATTAAATAGAAATATTTTCACTTCCTTATTTTATTAGTATTTTGATTATAGGATTGCAATATGAGGTAAAAGGTACCTGTAATAACCTTGGTAAAACCAGAATTTGGAACATACTTGCAACAAATTCATTAAAGTGCAAGAATCAGGGAAATTTGGGTCATGAAGTAAATTTTGGCAGGAAAGTATTCAGAAGTTTACTTCATGATTTCAATACGGCAAAATATGCAACTAAGACTCTAAGATTAATTTGCTGTTTAGGCTAACCAAATTTGGGGAGGAAGAAATTTACAAAGTGACTGAATATAAAACTCAATATACATTAAGAAGGGGTGACCAATTTTTAATCTCTGGGAGGGAAAATAAACAAAACAAAAAACAGTCAAGCATTGCCTAGTTATTGAAGTTAATAAGAAGTTATTTGGCATAACTGATTTCAGTTTAATTTTGATCCAAAATGAAAAAACTACACAGAATTTGTTTATATTGGCCACGCTTCACAAATAAATGAGACTGGTGAAAATCTTATGCCTGCCAAGAAAGAACCCCCCTTTGATTATTGGCATTTCAATGCAATTACAGAATTCAGGTTTAAAAATTAGACTGACTGATAAAAAGCACATTCTTCATAAATATTTAACCTTCTTCAGTATGACAGTAATTATAGTGTGGAGCTCAGTAGCTGCATATTCTATTTAAAAGATCTGTCATGCCTTCCATTCAAAATGCTTCTTTTCAAAGGTTTGCAATGCCAAGATAAAAAGAAAACTCCCCCAAGGTGGAAACTTGGAATAAAATCTCATCTTCTTAAAATTACTATTAATGGTAGATTCTAAGGATGAGACTGTTTGAAATATAGTGAGATTTTACAACCACTGCTTTCTTTTCCTGAGCACAATATTTGATAACATTGGATAGTCATTTAATTTTCACACTCTAAATATATCTGGAAAAAACTTGCAAAATAATTTCAAAATTAAATCACTGATTTTCATGTTTTTGTATTTTAACATCCTTTGATCCTACTGATACAATTTCCTCATTTAAAATACTTGAAATAAAGAATAAGCATTTGGTGTTCAATAAAATTGTTTTAGATCAAATGAAATGTTTCTTTTCCTAGATATGATAATCACTAGGGACTCTAGATAATCAAAGAAAACTATTATTTAGCTTTAGATTGGTGTAAATATATTTTGATAAAACCATATTTTCATGTTATGTAAAGCTCGGGAAAATCTTTGAAGAAGGTTTTGATAATGCTTAACTCAAAATTATGAATTGTTTAACTCAGGGAAGCTAATTCAGCCATCTGAAGTCTGACAGTCTGGGTGGGGGGAAAGAGGGAAGAGGGAAAGTGCTAAACTTCAGCTAAATTCATTAGCTAAGTGAAGATAACAGGTCTTGTCAGGAGAGGCTGGTATTTGTGGCTGTGCTGGCACCCAGACACTTGACCCAGGTTTTCACTTGTGATGGGAGTGGGATGTGTAATTCTCTTGCCAGGGCAGAGTCTTGGTTTGTTACTGAGCAGCTGCCGTCAGAGCACTTTAGGAACAACCGAGACTTCCCTCTCTCTTGCAAGGAGAGAGCAGGAGCATCTCCCAGGAGCTATTTTCCCATCCTCTGCCCACACGGTGTGGATAAGAAACTAGGCTAGTTTGTGTGTAGGTGGTTATGGGGAGGAGATAAATAAAGACACATATGTTTATACAGCACTTCAGCTCTACTGGAAGTCAGTGAATGTGGAGCCCAGCTTCTCCTATGCAGCTTTGAAAAGCTTCTTCTCTGTCCCTGGAGTTGAACTCTTATTAAAGAGAAAACTTCTCTCCAGTTTTATGACCATACAGGTGAAGAGTAAGTGGATTAGCCAAAAAAAATGCAGTCAAAACTTGAGTTTCACTTCAGTTCTCTTAAGCAATGAAAGTTTTAATGAGACAGCTGTACTTCATCCCTCTTCTAGGATTTTTAAAAAATATTAAGAAGCTTTCTCTTTCTTTGTTATTCATAATAGCTTTAGCCCTAGTTACCTGGATACTATCAGAGACTATAATTACTAATTTACATTGCTTTGCATCTATGACAGTTAATGTCACTCCATTTTTGTCACTGTACCATTTGGTTAGCATGAGAATTTTCTGAAACTTTTGACAGCCACGTTTAAATATTTCTGGTTTAAATATGATCTAATAAAAATCATATACAAACTCTCTTATTTCCCTATTAATACCTTTTCTAGATTTTTAAAATTATGCTGCATAGCACTTGGATCTCACTTCTATCTTCTATTGTCACAACTGAGTATATACTCTACCTTCTATTTCATATCATTTAAACAGTTCCTGACCTAGGAGGGTACTTTTCTGTATTTCCTGTGACAGCTTCATTTCTCCAGCAATATTAGTTTGATCATCCCTACTGATACTCTGTTGACTGCAGAAGACCCCTAGCAGATGTGTGAATTAGGAGTTCCCCCTGCAGAGCAACTCTTCCCTCAGATAACCCCCAGCCATTTCTCTCTAACTCTAGTGCACAGGACATTCATCACTCACTACAGAGTGTGTTTACCTGGCTAACTAATGATTTCATATTCCTACATTTTCTCTGAGAGGATCCTTAACATTCATTTAACATGCAAAAGGATACTGGAATTTAGGTGGTTATTCAGCCACGTAGACAAAAAGTCTGCACGAATCTACACATCTGTCTAGTAAAAAAGCTGGGTTCACTGACCCTTGGTTTCTTCAGATCCTGTTTTGTTTCTTCAGAAAGTTTGGTATCACACTGGCCACCTTCTATTACTTCTGTATTAAACAATGTATGACATATCACAGCTGTTGACCAAATTCACTTCATTATATCCTGTTTCCCTTACTGCTACTCTAAATTTACTGAATTTCAAAGGGAAAGAAGTGCATAAAAAGAGAAGTGAACAATAAAAAATAATAAAGAAATGAGAGAAGAAGCCTAGACACCACTCAGACACAAAAAGACACATGAAGTTTAAAAAAAAAAAAGGGATTTAAATGGAGCAGAAGTATAACTTTTACAAAAATAAACTTATTTTTTCTACTACTAAAGACTCTCCTGTTCTCAACATTGTACAGCAGATAGCACTCACTTTCTAGAAACTCACTGTTCTACTTGCAAGTCCATCTCCTTTCCAGGATTACAAAATAGAAGGTTTCATCTCTCCTCCTACTGGGGATCCAGGACCAATTCTATTGATGTGCAGCTTTCCTGGATCAAAACCTATGAAAAAATAAAAATTGGAAAAAGAAGTAACCTTCATTCACTGTTAAAAAACCAGTGTCCCTCTAAAATTAGAACATAAGTGACAAGGTGAGGCTTGAAGCAGAAATCTGGATGACAATTACTTGGAAACAAGCAGGTCATACATTCATAAATTTGAAAATATGAGGGGAAAACAAGCATGTTTTGCTCACTAAGATATGCTTATCTGAGGATGAGGCTGGCATTACTGGGACTGGGATAGCTCTCTTTTATGCACTGTGCTATTTCTTCACTGTGATCTGTCACATTTTAACCTCTTCATGTAACCATGGCTGTCAAGTACCAAAGATGATTCCCTCACATTTGCCTCCAAATGTATGTTTGCATTCACCTACACGCTTTCCAAATTCTTTGTACAACTTAAGAAGAGACATGCAAATAAAAAGACTGTGGACTAGTATTTTCTTTTAAGAAATCCAAGTTATTAGGAACAGATCATTTTTATGGTTTCATTTCAAGGCAGTGATAATTTTTGATTTTTAGTTCAACTGGATCAGCTATTTTTTCAACATTGTTAAAATGCAATAAGCCACAATAAATGAAATTTATTTCACTGAAGTTGCTCAAGTTTATGTGAGCATAATCATGTGAGTATCAATGTATACAAGTCCATAATTTGAAGTTTCTTGCAGTTCTAAAGCCTGAACTCCTCCGTAACTCTTGCAGTGAACTGACTCTCTGAGTGTCCATTATGAAAAGGTACTGGAAGACCGTAAGCACTTGGTTGTGTTTGTCCTTATCCTCATTCAGCAGTGAACACACCATCAAAGTTGGATATTGCCCAACAGCTGAGGCTTAAGCACCAAAGAGAGTCGAAAATCTATGTGTGAATGTTGGGCCTCACTGCTTCCATGCAGTGTGGATACGCGTGACAGTGTCCCAAGCTACCTGGAATGCTTAGCATGCCAAGGACCATGCTCTAGAGGGTACTGACATGCTGGGAGTAGATTTACAGGTTCAAGACATGTTTCTTTTTTGTGTTGAAAATAATGTGCACCTAAGAAATTTCCTTGCCTATGCTGCCCTGTGCCACTTAAGCCTCTTGTCCTTCCTTCTGAACTGAAGTTTACTGCCCCTTCAGGGGCCTTCTCCTTTATCCTCACATAGTTTGTGAGGATAAAGGAGAAGATAGTTTGTGCCAATAAAATTGGTTGCAGACCATTTCTATGTATTAGATCACTAAAATTATCTAAATTTTATCTCCCCTTGAAAGTATTTTTTTTCTTTCATGTTTTTTAAGCCGAGAATGTTTTCATGAAGCAGGTGACAGTTAAGTGCCCCAGATAAGACTGTCCTAACCAAACTCTTATAGAAATCCTGCTCTTTACTTCCTTCAGAAAACTGCTTATATTAACATCATCATTATAATTAGACAACTATTAATCTTCAAAGAAGACTCAAAGAACTTACATGAATTTGGCAGACAAAATTGAATCTCATAATTAAACATCAGTTTTAAAGGCAGGAAAAATCTGCATGTAAATGGAAAACAGAATAATACATTCTTCATTAACTTATTGCCACATAATAAGTAAAAAATGTAACTTCAATAATCAGTTATCAGTGAAATTCCTGACCTATATATAGCAAATAACTGGGTATGTAAAAGTACAAGAAAGTTTCAATTCTTGTCAACAAATACTTCTGAATCTTTATGGCAAAGAGGGACAGAGAGAGGGTAGAAGGGAAGGCACATAAATGGAAATATTTTAAATTACTAGATGCAATTCCAGATGATAGATATTTTCAGAAAATTCACATGGCAAGATAATAACTAGAAATAAAACTCTAATCATAGAGCAGCAAAGCAGAGAATGTGGTTGCTGGTAAGAGTCCAGAAACAGAATCAAAAAGGAAAATAAAGAAGGTGGAAAGTTCAAATAGGAGTATAAAAGATTGCACACTAGAAATAGAGGTGTGATGGGGAAAACTACAAGTGAAGGATGGAGACAAAAGATGAGGGAAAGAGACAACCCTTCCTTTCTAAAAGACTTGCTGATTTTTTTTCAAAAAACGGTACAAGGCTACAATAGAAATAGGAGGTTATACTTTGCACTGAAAGCCACAGAAAAGGATGCAAGATAAGATCTGTAGTGTTAGCATACAAAGAGTCTCAGCCCAGGTCTATAAAACTTCACAAATGAGATTTCCACTCAGCATAACCAATGCTTGCGTGTCAAAAGAAAAATGAACGGCTGAGTACTCTGTTATCAAGAAATAATTCAGTGCCGTTGACTTCAAATGGAGACGGAGCAATTAACATCAATACCCAACCTGGCCTGATCCAGTAGTTCTCACACTAACAAGGGGTTACACAATTCTCTGCTAATTTGTGACAAGCTTAAAATAAGTCTGACTGTTGCAGCTCAGAAAGTGTAAGATGAAACAAGCCCTGAAGAGCAGTTGGAGGAAGTACATTTTTATGAGAAACAAGTCTTCTTTCTCCTCACAAAAGCAATACCAGTGCTAATAATCTCACTGGAGTTTTCATATGCATACAATGAGTATAAAAACACCGAGAAAGGACCGGTCCTGTCTGGAAATTCGAGGAACACAAACATATTCAGGAAAGACAAAAGTCACAATAATTAAATATATTTCTCCAATCTCATATAACTCCCACTGGCTGAACACTCGTGGTGACTGCTGCTGTGTGTCCTGGTACCTTGAAACTCCAGGTGTGAAACTTTGAAACTCTGGTTAAACATGAAAGAGAACAGCGCTTCTGTCCAGAAGATTTACTCCTTTGCTTCTGGTTTGGCCAAAAGAGAGGGACCTTGACTTAGTGTCTATCCCTGCAAATTACTGGAAGAGTGAGCTGAGCTGAAGCTCTGACCATGCCACTGACAAAACAGCTTTTAGTGATCTTGCCATTCCTGGTAGAGTTAGGGAGTTAGTCACTGGAACGTTACATCAGTGTGGAAGTGTCCCAGAAGCACAGGATGTGGACAGAAGCAGGTAGGTTTCCTAAAGAGGGGGGCACATTTACTGGCAGGTCACCCAGTTTCTCAACAGTGTGTCAGAAAAGCTAAACAGAGCCACAAGTCTGGCAACTGCAGAATAACAACTAAAGCCACAAGTAGCAGCTCTTTACAGCTCTCTGCAAGGGAGCTGGAAACCTTTTGGTCATGGAAATTGAGTGAAGCCAAGATGGCTGTGCTGGCTGGATGTACCCAGGGATTTGTAAACCACCACTGCTGTGGTGTCCAGAGAGCTTAAGGAGGTTCACCAATATTTTGGTTTTGAAAAATCTGTATATGATTCTTCATGGTTTTATTTCATCAGAAAGACAAGAGTTCAATATATTCCTTGTTCAATACTTCCAATGAGTTTCATTTGTTCAAATGCAGAAAGGTTTTTAAAATCTGAGTCTCCTACTGAATGTAATTACATATTGCAATGAGCCTCAGTACATGGGCACCCAACCATAACATTAGATATCCTGAGAATCTGTGAAGCTTCAATGTCTCTGTTAGTTTGGACCCTAAAGTGACTTCAAAAAATTAATCTTTTATTGGAGAAAGGTATGTAGAAAATACAGAAAATGCAAGCAGGCAGATTAACCTGCAGAATTTAATATGTATATTTAACTTTGCTGTTTCAACAGGAACTTTTGTACAACAAAGACAAAGTTCTAGAACTGGATCAAAGTGTTGGGACAGCACATGAGGCAGAACATCAACCTCTCTCATTAACATCTATGTGTCCTGCAGTCTATAGGTGGCTAGGAACAGCAAGCCCTGGAAAAAAAACTAGGGGAAAAAAAAAGAAAACCCCCAAACTCTGAATTTAACAAACTTATGAAATTGAACAAGAGTTTTTTAGAACTGCTTAGACCATTAAAGCTACAGGGCCTACACAGACTAGAAAATATTTCATTCCAAATATGTGATCTGCTTATTCTTCCTGTCATGCACGGATCTTCTGTGTCCTTCCAGCTCTCTGGGAACTCGAATTTCAAGAGGTGCTATTTCTTTTCACCTCCACAAGAAGATCTTCCACTTTATATAAACAATTAAATATTTATTGTGCATTGGACTAAATAAATCGGCATGTAGGTCACACACCTGAGAGTATAGAAAAGAACATATATGACTTTTTAACACATAATTTTATCTTGGAGAATAAAAATATTTCTGGGGAGTGGAGGGGGGAAGGAAGGAAGTTGCTGAAGACTGTATACTTCTTTCACGAACTTGAGTTCTTTGAAGCGAATTGTCATTTTCCTAGAGAAAAATCTTGTTGCAAATGTTCAGGTCATTCCACTAAGAACTCCATCTCACATCATTCCAGCCAGCAGACAGCTCAGGAATTTGCGCTGCCATGATGTTACTTCCCTATTCCTTTGGCAACTCACCAAAAAACCACAGCTCTCCTTAACTATTGTTTTACCTGTCCCCTTAACGGTGCTGCCAGGCTTCCCTGCTGTGCTTCCCGTGGTTCCAGTGGGAGCTGCCTGCACACGCCGGCCATGCTACAGAGAAACCCCCAGGAAGGCTGACAGAGAGTGGTCATAAATTTTTTAAGAGCTCCATGTTGGAGTTTCCTAAGGTGCAACATTTCAAATACTTCCACTGTACAGGAAATCTCATCTTTCTTATTTTCTGCTCAAGCTAGGAAGGATATTAAAAACGAGGGAGGTCCTGGGGAGTAGACATACAGTATCCTTCACTGATTTTCTTTTAAACTTCATTTTTAACTCTGAAACAGATACAACTAGCCAGCCCTACAAACACATACTCAAGCTCTGCCATTACCTAAATTGGTCAAAAAATTGATTCACTGATGTTTTCCATTATATAGAAAAAAAAACGTAGTTAGAAGGTGCTTACTTCTCACAGCTTATTTTATGTCATAGAATTCCTCTGGGGACCTAGTTGGTGCAAATCTAAAATGACAGCTCCTGGAGTTTGTAAGGTGAATGCATCGCATCAGTGACATTTTAAAAGACATTTTACCTCATTTGTTGTCTTCTATCAATAATTTAAAAAAAAAAAAAAAAAGGCATGCTGAAGAGCATAGGCTTTTGGAATCCAGAAACTCTGTCTAAGGAGAAATTAGCAAATAAACTACATGACAGTAACAAACACTGAGCACAGCAAAAACACCAACAACTAGGCAAGCTGAGAGAACCCAAAACTACTGAACAAGATGAGAAATCTGCACCACAGTATGAAAATGAAACAAGAGATTTAACATCCATGTGGAAGAGCATACATGGATTGCCTCTGCTACTGATGTTGCATGGAGGTTTTGGATTTGGTCAGAAGTTTGAAGGCATACATCCATTTTTCTCTATATTTTGACAATTCCAAGTACTAAAACAATGACAGTTTCATTCCAATTATGAAGAATTTATAAATAATTGCTCAGGAACTCTGAAGTCATGACATGTCCTTGGGCATAAAAGGAAGTCAGTCTTCAGTACTGTTAGGAATTTTCTAAAACAGATGAAGGAAAAAAAGTTCAATAAAACAAGCAGTGGTTCCTGGTTACTTAAGTAACAGCATTCAGAAGTCTTCTAGATCCATCACTCTGTATGTTGCCATATTTCCTGTGTTTAAAATCAATGGTATTTCTGTGCATGATGTAAACATAACATGCACATAGAACTGATAAAAGGGGGCATTATATTCAGCAGCATCATTGGATGCCCTTACAACAGCAGCATTTTACCTTGAAGAAGGCCTCCACAACAACCACAGCATGCTCACTGTGCAACTATTCTAAATCCAAGGTGCAGATACTCAATGCATTTGTAACTTACCCTCAATTTTGTCACTGCTTTTCCTGCTTGTCTCTTTTGAGTATTTGTGTCTGCCTGGCAAGTAGTCTCCCTGGGAAAGAATCCACATGCAAGGAAGAGACTGGCCATATGTAAAATATTTAACATCCTTAGGATGAAAAATACTCACCGACGGAATTCCTCTCCATAGCAAAAGGTGTCCCTTCAACAAAGAAAAAATGGAGAAGTGGTGTTTGCAACATCTCCTTCCCCACAAATTCAGAGGAAAAATTCCCCATGTTTTGCTGTTGGGTCACAGTGCATCATATGAGCTTTCTAAACATCTGCTATACCCTGGTGTGGTACTTCAGGTAACTGCTGATCCTAGTTGATCCTAAACTAGGGTTCAGTAACCACAGCAAAATAAATATCACAGTAATAATAACAGCAAGGCAGGTTTTGTTTACTGAGTCAATATCACGATGCAGTCTGGGCTCACTCCTTCTGACTGATGGTGAAAAGTCCCTTCTGTTCCTACCATTTCCACAGCATTGAATGAAACCATCCTTTGCAAACACAAGGGGTCTGACATAACATTTGTAATGAGATATTAACTGTAGGACAATGGGAAAAAAAAACTTCAGAACTTTACAAAACTGTCCATGATTTATAATGATTGTATATCAAAGAATGTCAGGGTAGGGAGTGCAAATGAGTCTATAATAACAGAAACACAGAAGAATAAAGAAATAAAGATAAAAAGAGGCAACAACACTGGTAGAGTTGTTAGGACATTAGAAGAAAAATAGCACTTGCAATTTGTCAAATGATTAAGCTCAGATATTATTCATTAGGATGATTCCAGCTTTCTGAAAAATAACATTTGGCACTGACAACAAGTGAAGGTGTATTTTCCATGAAGAGTTAGGATCAAGAATGAAAATATATCCTTTAAGGTTCAGTTAAAAAATCCACACTTGAGCATCTGTGCAACTGATCATGAACTGTCCCTTTTAGTGTCAATGAAACTGCTTAAGTTTTCAAAGCTTAACATATACATAGTGAGCTTTGGACAAGCATGTTCAAGTTTTATACTAAAATATTCATATCAGAAAAAAAAGGGATCACACTTTATATAAATAGCTATGAATTTATTGTTCATCCAATTATATTTTAGTGTGCATCCAGATATAAATATTGTGGGATAATACTACTGGAAATTATATACTGTCTTCCTAGCTCCTACCCTATTTTTCTAATGTTACTTGCACTTTTATAATGCTCCTCTAGGTCCCAAAATCAACATTTCCAGGCTTCTATAAGAAGTGGGGGGCATATGGCAGCCTTACTCAAAGGAGCCTGAAAGAAATTTTATTTCTTTGTCCCAATTAATACAAAAGAGTGATGTTTGTTACCAAACACATCTACACACTTCTGAAACAAGCTAAAATCAGCTCAGGCTAAGACAAGCCTAGACAAGTTCTGAGATCCCATAATCCTATACTTTTTACTAGTAATGAAAAAAATTATTTTTACTGTGCTACATCTATGATTAAGACATGTAGATGCTTGTATACAGCACAAAAGAAAGGTAGGTACACACTGTGCCTTGCTATGGACAGAGGACAACCTTCTGACTGTCACTGGGAACATACGAACCCCAAATGTAATGGAATTACGTGATGCACACAAACCTGCTATCAGAGCCGTTTTGAAAATCTGAAACCACATCAGAGTGTCAAAGCATAAGCATAGTTACATTTCTCTTACTTCTGACATGTGGCTGATGTCTAGAATTACAGAACTGTGTCTGTTACTTCAGTGTTGTATAAATTTTTTAAATCATGTTTCTAAGTATTAAATATGTAGAGTAAGATAACTTCTGAAGTCAGATGGCTTTGCTAGTGGAAACTCATGTCCCTCTTAATTATTTAGAACTTTTGAAGAATTATCAGTTGAAAGTACAAAAAGGAATGGAAAAAATCTACTTGAATATTTTAAAAGTCTAGGAGAAGATACTCAGGAAATTAAACTGCCTTGTGTGATGGAATAATTTTCCCCACGGGACTTTAATGACAAATTGGGTGCAGAAAGGGTTAGTTGTTAGCAGAGTAGGTGTTAACAGTTTGGGAAATATTCAATGATGCAGTTTATTTTAAAATAGTGTAAAAGGGGAATAAACAACAAAGGTTGTGGAAGACAAAAATTTGCATTAATTGAATTTAGACAAGTTAAAACTGAAGAAAATTTGGATGCACAAAATGACAATATGGATTCAGAGTCAAATTACTTCAAAATCTAATGTTATCAATATAATCCTTGATACTATAAAAACTTTCTTTTAGCTGTCTTCCCAGATTTAGGATTAAAATTTGACCTGAGCAATATCCTATATAATTTATTTTTACACCTTTCAGTGCACTACATAGTGAAGTAGAGGTAAAATACCTGAGGAAACGGACTTATGGTCTGATTTTCTGAATACATTCCAGTGTATCCCAGCTAATAAAAGAAATAAAGATATATTTAGGGGAAATGTGCAGTTTGTTGTTCAAACAACAACACTGTGTTTGTATGGCCAGATTTTGGAAGCAGGGGAGCTACAGGAGTGACTTCTGCAAGGAGTGACAGAAATTTCCTCTGTGTCTGACAGAGCCAATGCCAGGCAGCTCCAGGATGGACCCACCAGTAGCCAAGGGTGAGCCCATCGGAGATGTTGGTAGCTCCCCGGGATAGCACAGTTAAGGAAGAAAGGCTGCACAACTGAAACTGTAGAGAAGTGTGAGAGTACGTGAGAGGAACAGCCTTGCAGACATCCTGGCCAGTGAAGAAGAAGGGGCAGGAGGTGCTCTGGACACTCGAGCAGAGATGTCCCTGCAGCCCACGATGAAGACCATGGTGAGGCAGCTGCACCCCTGCAGCCCATGGAGCCCACGCTGGAGCAGGTGGATGTCTGAAAGAGGCTGTGATCCCATGGGAAGCCAGTGCTGGAGCAGGCTCCTGACAGGACCTGTGGGAACAAGGAAAGAGGAACCTATTCTGGAGCAGGTTTNAGGAAGGAGGAACCTATTCTGGAGCAGGTTTTGTGGCTGGACTTGTGACCCTGTGGGGAACCCCCCTGGAGCACCCTGTTCCTGAAGGACTGCATCCCATGGAAGTGACGCACACTGGAGCAGTTCCTCAAGAACTGCAGCCCATGGAGAGGACTCATGTTGGATAAGTCCATGGAGGACTGTCTCCTGTAGAAAGGACCTCACAGTGGAGCAGGGGAAGAGTGTGAGGAGTCCTGTCCCTGTGGAGGAAGGAGCAGCAGAGACAACGTGATGAGGTGACCACAGCCCATATTCTACACCCACCTGCACTGCTGAGGGGAAGAGGTAGAGAATTCAGGAGTGAAGCTGAGGCCAGGAAGGGGGGAGAGGTGGCAGGAAGGTGTTTTAAGATTTGGTTTTATTTCCATTATTCCATTCTGATTTAATTAGCAAAAAATGAGATCAATCTTTTCCCCAAGTCAAGCCTGTTGTGCCCATGACAGTAGCCGGTGAGCAAAATCTTCCATTTTGACCCATGAAGTTTTGTGTTGCACTTTCTCTCCTTGGTCCAGATGATGAAGGCAGTGATAGAGGGGCTTTGGTGAGCACCTGGATCCCAGCCAAGAACAACCTAACACATTGTTATTGAGAAAACAAATGGGAAGTTGCCAAACAGGTACAGGGGAAATTATAGGGTTATACTGTCTCTTGCACAAATTTTAAATAAAAAGCAAAAAGAGGGCAAGAATATAATCAGAGAGATAGTAAAGAGTAGACTAGAGTTGCCATGTGAATCAGGCCTCTGTGATAAAAAAGCTGGTAAGTTATGCTAAATGTTACTTGTACTAGAAGTTGAGCAATAAATTCTAAGGTCATTAAAATACTGAATTTAAATATCTTAAGTACAGTTCGGCATTCTATAAGCTGAATTTATTGCTGGTTGCCAAATTCCTTGAGTTATGTCAAGACCAACTCTCAACTTCAGGCTTGACTTAAAAATTGACATTTTCATGTTGTAAGTGCTTGAGCAGTTCTGTAAAATATAGGGCTAAAAATATTTGTGTGGTGTTGTAACATCTCAGGTTTTCTGTTTCAGTTTGCATCTTGAGATTGAACTTGTTAGAGCTGTGGTCAGGAATAGAATAACATGTTGGACTGACTAACCCAGAGATTCTGATGCAGTTATTCTTGAGTAGCTGACATGAACAAACGGATGACATTTTATTTTGAGATTACCGATACGTGAATCGTGAAACACAACCTCTCAGTTACTTCAAATTTCATCTGTTGTTTTTAAAACACACCATCTACTTCCCATTCATCTCAAACAGTCTGCAAATAGCAAGATAACATATAATCCCTATACAGTAGCCACCCTGCAGTCTAGGGCTTATCAAAGATTATTGTGTAGGGGTTTTTTGTTGTGCAGCTGGTTTTCTTGTTTTTAATGCTGAAATAAATCTGCAATTCATGTGAGTTTGTCTTGATAAACTTCAGTTCTGTAACAAACAACATGAACATGAACGTGAAAATGGAACAAAAATGGGGGGAGGAGATGCCCAATTGCACACCTGATTGTGTTATCAAGAGTGTGGACAACAGGTCCTGCGAATTGACAATTCTCATTTAGCTGACACTTGTGAGACTGCATCTGTGGTACTGCAATCGAGTTTTGGGTTACTTGAGATAAGAAAGATGTTGACATGCTGCATCTAGTACACAAGATAAGACACTAAAATAGACAGGGAGTTGGAACACATGATTTATGAGAAGCTGAAAGAGTTGTGTTTGTTCAGCATTAGAAATAAAAAGCTTAGGGGACATCTCCTTGCTATGCTCAACTACTGCCTAATGCAAGGATTTAGAGAAGATGAAGACAAAATCCCTTTGCAAAGCTGTGCAAAGAGTCAAGAAACACTTTCTTACCTCAGTGAGAATCTTGTATTCTCAGGTTGTCATAGCAGGGCCAAAAAAATCTCTAAAATTCTGAACTGTTTTTTAATACGAAAAAAAACCCCAAACAAATGAACAAAAAAAACCCCACCTAGCTCATTTTTACTAGGGTTATTACTATTTTACACTCTTCTAGAATTCTCATTTTCATGCTGAGAGATGAACACCATGCTTTATCACAAAAAAATACTTATGTTGAGATGAGAGATTTTAAGAAGTTACAAGTGATTAATGATTGTTGGAGAGCATCAATTTTCAAATATCAATAAGACAAAGAAATATATAAGATCCAAAAGCAAGGAAGTTGCAAAAGCCTCACTTTGAGGCAATAAGCTCATCCTAGGGGGGAAGAATTTCCTTCCTGAAAGCTACACAAATTGAGATCTGGAAAATCAGATTCCAAATAAGAACAGTCTTCAGTCTAATGTTAATAACTAATTTGCATTGCTGGGATCTTGGGGAAGATTAAATTCCTTTACTTTAAAAAAATCCTTCTTACTGAGTGAGCATTTTATCATGTCATGCTTGAGAATTAAAAAAATTAAAAGATACTTAAAATGCATGCAAATATTCAACAAAAATACTAAGCCTCATGGATAGCTTGCTTTCTCAAATGGATCCAGAGTACTTTTAGTACCGTACAAGATAAATGGTATTATTTCCCTCTTTGAAAAAGAAGAAACTGAGGCAACAATGCTAAATGACTGGACAAGACACCAGTTTATCTTGGACTTAAACCTAGATTCTCTGAATATCAGTCCACTGACCAAGCCTCTACTGAACACTCTTTCCTGGCAGTATGTTCCGAGCATGCCAGTATAACTGCATAGATTTTGTAATTAAAGAATGAGTCTTATGGGGTTTTTCCCTTGGGGCAAAAATCCCCAATGGGTGTGGTCAGTTTGTGTTCTAAGGTGTAGGAAAATTGCCTGATCATGGCTCTATTTAATGTCTGCCAGTGTTTCTATAATTCTTTTCTATTTATATAAGCAGCCACTGAATTTCAGTTTGCCCTGTCAGCTTCCTTGAGGCCTACTACATATCTTGGCAGGAGTTGCTACATCTCTAAAGGAATCAGTGATTCCTTCTTCAAATGGAGCTGCTACTACATTGCAGAGTCTTCATAACAATGGGCTACTTTTCCTGTAGATGGACTTCTTTGTTCTCCTTTACAATTAATTTGAAACTGGAACATTTCACGAAACTGTAAATGCAGAGTATCTCATTTTCAATGGGAAGGCATCTGCAGCAAGTGTACTCCATATGGAATTAGTTTCTCTATTCAGAATGTGAATGCAGTACATGATGTCATTCAAGTAGGATTCAGATTCAATATCATCTGCAAAAACAAAATACATTGTATTAGCATTCAGTTTTGAAATCTTTTTATGAAAAATGTAATATCTTGTCACCACAGTTAAGATAATTAGATGTAGTTTAAAGGGATACTATCATGTGAAAGAAATTCTGTGATTCATCTCACTAATGTTTTATGTTTTGCCATTGATTGATGACATCAGCACTGACTGAAGTTACCTGAACAGTAATGTGCAAAACAGAGGAGATTGACAGGTATTACATTTGATTTCTGTTTGAAGAATTGTGCTTCAAGTCCAGATCTATCCAAAAGTAAACGTAATTAGTAAAGTATCTTGCATAGCTGGAATTACAATAATAACAGAATATGTTGAATTTCATGGACTTTTGTGGGAATTAAAATATCTGAGACAGATCTTCAAATTTCTTTTCTACAGGGAAAGACAGATAAGATGCAGAAGACATAAAACTAGTATCTACTTACTATACATAGCATTATTATTAGCAACAATAATGAAGCAACACACAGTAGATCAAAAGGCATCCCCTTGTATGCACCCTAAAAGGATTAAATTCACCTTGCTGCAGAGCATAAGAACAAAGTTAATGTAGTGTATAATCTCCACCTAAGTCCAGAAAGCTGTGTTATTTCACTTGCTTTTCAGACAGGAAGGCAAAAGCAGGGATACAGCTTTTGGAACTAATAATTTATCTCTTTGAATTGATTTAGCATGCATGCTTAGAGTCAGGGTAAGCACACAGCACTCACCCTGACAATTGCTTTGCAATGCAGAACAGACACAGATGAGACATCAAAGACCCCTTAAAGGGTCAACTTCTTCCACTGACAGTGTTTCTTAAGTCCAGATAAAGAAACAGCATTTAGCCAGCTATGTAAGTCTTTTGCATGGTAAACAATGTGCATGTTTAAGATCTTGACTGTTTAAAACCACTCATGAGTAAGCTTTTGCCATCAATACTGTATAATACTGTGAGTTAGTTATGCTTTACTCTGTGGTCATACATTGATCTTTTTCAGTAACTGGCTGAGAGAAATCCAAACAAATTCCTTCATTTTCTTTTTTCCTCTTATTATTTTTTTTTAATATGGTGAGAAAAGATGTGATAAACCGTTAGCTGGTATCTGTATTTCAGACTATACATTGATTGAATAAATGACCCAAGATAATTGCAAACTTGGTGTTGATAGAGGTGACATCTTTTAAATACAAAACAGAAATGGGGACCAGAACACATTAGTTGCTAAATTTTCATAAATATATGTGCAACAGAGGTGAAGAGAACTATAAGGCAGGTGCATACACAAAAAGAGATGCACAATTGCAGTTAGTTTATGCAAGCCACTATTATGATTGCAAATGCAAATGGTAAGTCAGCTGTTTAACTGTTCATTTACTCATGTAAGTACTGTTTTCCTAAGCAATGACATTGTATATATGTAAATTGAGAAGCAGTCTGATTTGTTAGTGTTGTACTCACTTTGCACAGGAGTAAATAGCTACCAAAGATGAAAGAAGATAAAAAATCTTGGCTGTAAAGTTGAATGGCATTAATTATTGGTGGCACTGCAGCTCATTATATTGCAAAACCTCTTCCTGGTTAGATGCACATTCAATAGGAGAGATGATTATAAAGGAAAAAAAGGGGGGGGGGGGGGGAAGTTGGCTGCAACAAGAAATATTTCAAAGCTTCTGCAGAGATGAGAAATGTCCGGTGGGCCCGCGGCGCGCAGAGCCGGGGCGGTCGCGCAGGCGCATGGTGCCCACCAGGGCAGGCGTGCAGGGGCTTGCGGGGCCGCCGGGCGAGCAAGCTGGGCCAGGCGGGGCCCCGGGGATGGCGTCGCACAGAACGCAGCTGTTTTTCGGCGGCAGCTGCTCCCGGCGGCACGGTTGCAGCCAACAGGTCGCCGTTTCAGTCCAGGCTGCCGTGGGCAATGGTTAGGGGGTCCAGAAGTCCCACATTGGAGTGCCAAATGCCGCGATGGGGTCAGTAGGGGCACCGGGCGTCCGTCTGCGCGTTCCAGGGGCTGGTCGGGCTGCTCCGAGTACGGGAGGGCTGGCGAAGTTCCTGCAAGGTTTCGCCCAACCCCCCGATGGTACAGGCGCACTGAAGAAGGAGAGAGGAAGCGGAGGGGCTTTCCCAGATGGTTTAAAACTGCAGCTGGGGCAGAGAAAAGCTGGAAGAAGCACTGGACTGCAGAAGCAATTCTTAACTGAGAATTTCTTTCTGTATGCGCCTGAAAACCTTGGTCTCAGGCTCCATGTGGCACTGGGGTAGGGTTTAGGGTTGAGGTTAGGGTTGGGAGAAATTCACAGCATAAATCTGCAGTTGGCATGGGGCTGGAAAGGGGCTCTGAGCAGAAAGAGCAGGCTCCAAAACACCTCTTTCCTGACAATTGTTTGTATCAGACATTGGGCTGGCGTTTGGGAAAGGCTCTGATCTTTTACCCATTGGTTGAGTGCTTCTGATCCCTCTTGGGGTTGTGTTAAGTAGACTTTGGGGGAAGCAGAATAGCATTATTATAATTTTTAATGACACAATCACAATTTCAAGCATAGTTTAGGAAAGCATTTCAATATGAAAAGTATGTAATGAGGATGAACAGGAATTATTTAGCATAATAACACAGGAAATATGTAAAGTGATGGGCTTGGGGACATGAAAAGAGAGAGAAAACAGTAAAAAGAAAGTTTAGCTTGAGTCTCAAGGAAGACTCTCTCCCATTAAGATTCATTAATCAACTACATAGGTGAAAGTGTTCCTACTTATGATGTTGAGTAAAGGATGGGATGCTAAAAATTAAGCATTTGGCAGGGTATATTGGACGTATCTTAATAAGTCCTTCCAAAAATTATATCCCTTTAAAAATGCAGTTTTCCCATTCCATTTAACATTCTAAAAACAGTATCTTTGAATGCTTAGACTAAAAACACTGATACCATTTTGCATTGAATAAAATTCTTTCTTTGTTTTTCAGTATTTCCGACTGCCTCTAATAGGTGGTGTAGACTACTTTCCCTGTTTAATAATTCAATATTTTATTTTTCTCTGATTCCCTATCCACTTTTGGTTTTTAAGGCTTTTACAGTACTAAGGATCTTATTTCTCACTAGTTGAACAAAATTGAAGATTGAAAAGTTTAAAATATCAGGGACCAAAAGTTCTAAACAAATTTGTTCTGAGAAGAGAAAGGATCAGTCTCAAGGAAAATTTAAGTACAAACTTAATGTCATCAGGACTATTGAAGGCATTATTTTCACAATTATTATATAAAGATGTGGTAACACAGATTCTTTCCCATGGGAATTTTTCTCTTCTTCTTCCTATGTTTTATAAATAAAGATAAGGTTTAGATGTTATTGAAACGGTCTCTGGCAAACATGGGCAGTTCTAGCCTGGCCAGTCGGCCTAGGGGGAGGTTTTGGATTGACCCAATCCAGACGACCTTTGAAAAGTCTATATAAGTTTTATAATTAAATAATAAAGTCAGATTTTACACCACTCGACCGTCTCAATTTCTTCACTTGGCTAGCGGTTCAACAGCGACATAAAGAAAATACATAGTTCCCACTAATTTATCACTATTTTGGGTACATTTATGGGTGCCTTTCTTTGCATTCATGTGGCTTGATGCTTGCATGTACCTTGTCCACCCAGTGCTTATTTGGACTCCTGTGGAAATGTTTCAGTACTATCTCTGTAAGGGAGGCCTCACATGGTATGCATGGAATAAGTTAATTTAACAAGGCCAAAAGACCATGATTCCTTTAGAGATTCTTAAATGGCAGCTTTGTCTACATTCCAGTGACTCTTTAAGACAAGTTTTCTACTACAGAACTTTGCAGGTGTCTGGAGTCAGTGCAACCAGCAAGCTGAAGCCTAACTCCAAAGCCTGGTGTTTAGATTCCCTGGGCCAGGAACTGGCAGTTCTTCCTCCCTCTTTTCCTACCATTTTATTGTGGCTTTTGGTTCACATTATGTTGCCTGCACAGCCCTAAGCTATTAAGCAGGGTGCAGCAGGTGCCCTTGCTGGAGCAGGCACTGCTGAAAGGGAGTCTCTGTGTTTAATGACAGCTACACAGTCACTGGGGGGAAAGTACTGTGGAGGGCCCCTGCTGTACTGTAAAGGACCCAGGAGAGGACACATGTCTGGGAACAGCTCCTTTCCTTCTTGTCTCGTGCTAGATGGCCTAGGTATGAATGGGAAGCTTTATTACCTCTTAGTCCTCTTTTGTTTTATTTTGGGTTTTTTGTTTTCTTTCACCATTTCAGTTAATGCTACAGATTCCGCTAACAAATCCTTGTTCAAGTGAATTTATTTCAGCATCCTTTGTTCAACAGATTCTTTTCTTGGCCAGGGCCAAGCATTGATTTTTGAGTCCAAAGTTGCTAAGCACTCACACACTATGGTATTGTTAAGTGTCTTTCTTAAGTGTACTCCACTTCCTCAGCACCTTAGAGCTGAGCTTCTCCCAACCTTCTTCTCTAACCTCAGTGAAGCCTGCTGGTTGGAGGACTGCCTGGAGTGTCAGTTCAGGTGCCCTGAATTTGAGACAAACTCACAAAACATGATTATTCAGAAGACTCACTACATTCTTTTTGAACTTCTAATGTAAAAAGGAAGCAAGGAAGGAAGGAAGGAAGGAAGGAAGGAAGGAAGGAAGGAAGGAAGGAAGGGGGAAGAGGTTTTGGACAACTTTTCTTAAACTGTTCATCAGAACTTGTGCCTCTTATCCCTGCACATAAATAGAAACAATCCTTTTTCTTTTAATTCAAAACTTATTTATCTTAGCATTTTAGATTTTGCTAGAAGGCTTTTTCCTTCACTGCAGTGACTTATTGATTGGCATCCTACTGAAGGACAGAGCAATGGTCTTCTCAAAACTATTGTACTAGGAATAGTAACAATAATGTACACTATCAACTGGTCCTTAAGGCTCCTCATCCAAACATATAGGAATGCGTTTGTGTGCTAGTGATTCTGAAAAGACTCAGTGTCAAAACTGTAGAAATTTGGGATTGGGGATTGGCCTGTTAAAAAAAATTAAATTCACATACACTGTAGGTCACACACATTCAGTTATTAATTAATTCAGTATTAAGTAATTCAGGAATTGCATTTCATAAGTTAGACTACTCTGACTTTTCTTCTCTTCCATCACCATGGCAGGATTATATCACTGAAAGTACACAAGAGCAGAGGTTCTTTCTTCTGTTGCTTTGAAGCAATGAATGGGAAAGGGAGCTGAAAATTGAAGCAGCTGCTGCCAAAGTTGTTCATAAGTCTGCAGAGAATCTTTCTGCCAATTACTTTTTTATCCTGTCTATATGACTTAAGTTCCCAAAGTGTCCTGTTGGAAACTGTATCATCCATCAGGGAGTCACTAACATGACAGGGACTAGCAAACTGCACAAAAATATTTACATGAATTTTCATCTGGTTTGGGAAAAGAATTTGCGTTGGCTGTGGTTCACTTTCCAGTTGCAATTTATGCAAATTCTGTATGGAGACTAGGTTGAAGAAGGCTCTTAGGGGTGTCAGGGCAGCAAATTGCCTGTTAAGCCAAAAAAGTTCCATATTTGTGCCAAAAATAGCTATGATTATTCAGTTACAGGACAAAAAAATATCATCTGTGTGACATGACTAAACTAAATAAAGGTCTCTGATGTATAAGGCAGAATTGGAGATTACACTCATCATTGGAGTCTAAGGGATGTGTAAGCTCCATTTTTTGTTTGTAGCTCAGGTGGGTCATCTTCATAATTCAGTCCTATACTGACAGCCCTGTAGCTATGCTGGGTAGGTTTCCACCACAAAATATTTCCCAGGGCTCCAAAGAGGATCATAATACTGCCACCTATGCTGCCACCACAGATTTTTGCTGCCAACAGAGCTGGTTTTTCCACTTCTGACACATCCATACAAGCTGCTGTCATGTTCCCCAGTACAGCAAAAAGTGTAAACATATTTTGAATGTTATCAATGTTTAAAAGTATGTATGTTTATTTAGATGAGGAAAAATGAAGCAAAGTCACGAATTAACTTATGTAGTATCACAGACAGACCACAGTAGAAAAAGGTTTTAAAGCTCTAGACATATAAACTGAATTGTTTCATACCACTAAAATGGCATGAGGTAGTGAGGACAGCAATTTCTACAATACTGATGAAGAATAAGAAGAACCATGAATCAAATAGCCCAGAAGCTATTCTATTTCTTTTGATATTATATAAGGCACATCATATAAATGAACTAATTCTTTTCAGAAAATCCTTTTAGAACTTACAGCTTTTGTTGTTTTCTCTTGATGCAGCTTTTTGCTCTGAGTGCTGGCAGCAAAGTGAAATTTACTCACATCCTGATGGTTGTGTGGAGCTGGTGCTTCAGTGAGCAGAATTTGAGTAAAGTCTTTGCTGCCAGCAGTCAAAGCAGAACATACAGGATTTCCAGGGAGAATGCCACATTTGGGAATGCAAGAAAATACAGATGGCCAAAGGCAACTTAAAAGCTGGGTTATGCAGAGGAAGAAACGAAGCGGGAAGAAGCAAGAGGAAAATTGGAACCCAGAGAAAGAAAGGAGAGGCAAAACCAGCCAGGACATAGAAGTATAGTGAACTTCAGCCAGTGTGAATAAGGACAGTTCTGCATATTACAGTCCAGTTGCCTTTCTATCAACTCTAGATGAACAAACAACTTTCAAACACAAAATGGAAATGCTGTGGTGCGTTCTGTGTGGGCACTGGGCGTCCACTCGTGGTTACAGGGGCTGTCCGGGCTGGTCCAAGGCACGGGAGGGCTGGCGAAGTTCCTGTAGGGGTTCACCTAGTCCACCGATGGTAAAGGTGCACCGAAGAAGGAGAGACAAGGCAGAGGGGCTTCCCAGATGGTTTATTCGGCACAGGGTTGGGCCAGGGAAGCACTGGCACAGCGTGTTACAGTGACATAAATACAGACATGAGGGGGTGGGNAGACCGAAACTGGCCAGAGCACACCGCAACATGGAAAGGATAACCGCAACATGGAAAGGATAACTATTTTTATAAGTGAAGAATCAATTTTCAATTTGATGTCTTAGGTCATCTCTGCATCTTATTTACATTCTATTTCTATTTGTAAATCTAGTTTTTTTTTCTTAAGTTGAAAACCTCTGAAAAACACATAGCAGAAGAGAGGTCCCTCATTTTAACGGAATTCTTGAAGTCTCCTTGGTATATCCATGTAGAAAAGGTATATTTAACTAAACAGCTACATAGTAGAGCTGCTAGAACATTTCAGGAATATGAAAAGCTGACAAATCTGTTTTAACACAGTTGTGCGTTGTAAGTTTCTGTGATTCAAGTTCTGAGGAAAGAAGACAAAACCTGACCTGCTTTAGTCTAAAAAAAAAGGGTTTAAGTGCCATTTCCTTATCAAGAAAATTGAAATGTTTTTAATTCTAACATGGAATAAAAACAAATTTTGAAATCCGATAAGCTTCTATAAAACAGCACTGCTATTCCCTAGCCACTTCTCACATTCTTTAGACTAGTTGAAAAACCATTTTCACTTTAGCAGGTTCACTGCATAATTTTCCCTCAGTATATTGAGAGGAGAGACCCTTTCCTATTTCTTTAGTACAGAGAGGCTTTCAGTTATAAAATTAATTGATTGCTTGCCAACATGCATCTAAATCCAAATATTTGTGCAATTCAACATGAATTTACCATCACATCTTGCTTGTGTCACTGAGCTCTGTAGTCCAATTTTAATGGAATACCTGATGAAGCTGATGTGCATATTTTCATCCCACACATACAAATTCATCATGAGAATGATTGCCTTCAGCAAACAAAATACCACATGCGACATTACAAATTTAGATATACCTTCCTGAAAATATAGAAAGAACAAAATAAAAGGCATAATGGCCAGCGGAAAATCTGCCTGAAATTCAAGGCTCTGAGAAATGTCTTATCTTTGTCAAAAGAAGAATGGAGAGAGGAAGGCAAAAAAATAAAATAATCATTTTTAGAATTATACATAAAATAACTCAATCTTACAATCCGAAAGCAAAAAACCATATAGCATGAAATTATATTTCTTGTTCCTCAGAGAAGTAAGGAGAGTGTCAGCAGAACTGCCACCTTGGACTTGCAGAGGGCAGATTTTGGCCTGTTAAGGAGACTGGTTGAGAGGGTCCATTGGGAGGGAATCCTGTGGGGTGAAGGGGTCCAGGAAGTCTGGACAGTCTTCAAGAAGGAAATCTTAAAGGTGTAGTATCAGGCCATGTACTTGTGCCAATGATGAGCTTTGGGGAAGAAGATCAGCCTGGTTGAACAGAGCTTTGGTTGGAACTCAGGGAAAAAAGAGTGTATGCCCTTTGGAAGAAGGGACAGACAACTCAGGAGGACTACAGGGATGTTGTGAGGTTACGCAGGGAGAAAATTATAAGGACCCAAGCCCAAATAGAATTAAATCTGGCAGTTGCTGTAAAAGATAATACAAATGTTTCTATAAATACACTGGCAAAACAAAAGGAGGGCTAAGAACAATCTCCATCCTTTACTGGATGCAAGCGGAAATATAACGACAAAGAATGAGGAAAAGGCTGAGGTACCTAATGTTTTCTTTGCCTCAGTCCTTAATAGTAAGGCCAGTTCTCCAGTATCCATCCCTGTGAGCTGGAAGACAGGGACAGGGAGCAGAATGAAGCCCCCATAATCCAAAGGGAAATGGTCAGTGACCTGCTTTGGCACTTAGACCTGCACGAGTCCATGGATGGCACACACCCACATGTACTGCATGTAGTGGTACAAGTGCTCACCAAGACGGTTTCCATCATTTACCAGCAGTCCTGGTTAACTGTGAGGGTCCAAGATGGCTGGAGGTCAGTACAAGTGACAAGAGCAGAAGAAAGATCCAAGGAATTACAGCCCTGTCATCCTGACCTGAGTGGCAGGGAGGGGCAAGGAAGAGACCAGCTTGAATGCCATAACAGGGCATATACAGGACAATGAGGGGATCAGGCCCAGCCATCATTGGTTTATGAAAAGCATGTCCTGCTTGACCAAACTGATCTTCTTCTATGACCAGGTGACCCACTTAGTGGACACAGGAAAGGCTGTGCTTATTCTTTACCTGGACTTTAGTAAAGTCTTTGAGACAGTTTTCCACAACATTCTCCTGGAGTAATGGGCTAGTTATGACTTGGACAAGCACATGGTAATGAATTGGCTGAATGGCCCAGCTCAGAGAGCGGTGGTTGATGGAGTTACATCCAGCTGGTGGCCGGTCTCCAGTGGTGTTCCCCAGGGCTCAATATTGAGCCAGTCCTGTTCAATATCGACAACCTGGACAAGGGAATCGGGTGCATGCACTCTCTGTCAATTTGCAGGTGGCACTAGTGTTAATCAGGGCAGAAGTGTTAATCTGCTGAAGAGTGGAAAGACTCTGCAAAGGGACCTGGACAGGCTGGATTGATGGGCCAAGGCCAGTTGTGTGAGGTTCAACAAGCCCAGATGCCAGGTCCTGCATTCGAGTCACAACAACCCCCAGCAGTGCTACAGGCTGGAGGCAGAGTGGCTGGAAAGCTGCCCACTGGAAAAGGACCTGAGGAGCTGTTTCACAGTGGCTGAATATGAGCCAGCTGTGCCCAGGTGGCCACCAAGGCCAATGGCACCTGGTTTATATCAGGAATAGTGTGGCCAGCAGCACCAGGGCAGTGATTGTCCCCCTGTACTCGGCACTGGTGAGGCCACACCTCAAATTCTGTGTCCAGTTCTGGGCCACTCAATTCAGAAAGAACACTGACGTGCTGAAGCATGTCCAGAGAAGGGCAACAGAGCAGGTGAAGAATCTGAAGCACAAGTGTTATGAGGAGCAGCTGATGAAGCTGGGGCTGTTCAGCCTGGGAAAAAGGAGGCTCAGGGGAGACCTTGTCCCTCTCTACAACTCTCTGAAAGGTGTACTGAGGTGGGGGTGGGTCTTTTCTCCCAGGCAGCAAGTAACTGGATGAGAGAAAATAGCAGGGGAGGTTTAGATTGGATATTACAAAAAATTTCTTCACAGAAATGGTTGTCAAGCATCAGAATAGGTTGCACAGAGAAGTGGTGAAATCACCATCCCTGTAAGTGTTCAAAAAGTGTGTCGATGTGATGCTTTGGAAATGGTTTAGTGATGGGCTTGGCAGTGCTGGGTTAATGGTTACACTTGATGGTCTTAAAGCTGTCTTTCAACCTAAATGATACTATGATTCTGCAAGCTATTTGAAAAGTCCAATCTAATTTGTAACCCATTCCCTTTCCCAGTCAGTTGAGGATCTTTATTGTTTTTCAATATTCTTTCACTGACTAAATATATTCCCATGCGTCCCTGAAAGTTTCAGCCAGCAGTGTCCTGGATGAATGTTATTCTAGAAAGACTACTGTTACTTTGTGGTCTTTCTCTTATTGCTGTTAATTTATTCCCTGGACGTTTCATTAAGGGGCTGCAAGTTCTGAAAATATTAACAGAGGTTTCAATAAGACTAGTTTCCTTCCATTTGTCTCTCATGTCTCAGCCATTCAATCTTTTCAGCTAATTTGATAATCAGTTGTAAATGTACTTTTCATGCATGTTGCTTTTCCAATTTTTTTTCTTTCCTAGTGAGATTGCACATCACAGAACCAAAACACACACACAAAAGGGACAGTTCCTCATCTATGGTAACTCAGCAAAACTTACAGGAGGTGACAGATTTCCAACATCTAGTAGTTTTGCATACACCAAAACATCATTTGTGGTGCAAGAAGGCAAGGCTGATTCGATTCTCTGTTTTACCTCAGTCCTAATACTCTCCAGCTTTTAAGGCTAAGCTGTGGTACAATTTGGGTTAAGAACTCACCCAAAGCCACGCTCTTCCTTTGACTTTTATCCTAGAAAGTGAATGAACATGCAAAGAGCTCCAGCTTGGTACTCAGCATATGCTACACAGCACATTACCACAGCCAGCCCAGCGCTGCAGAGGAGCAAGCCCAATCTCTTGTGTCAGCAAAGCAGCAGCAGTTCTGTTCACTTCCCAACCCAGAGCTGTCAGCTGTGGTAGGAGCAGGCCCAACAAAAAAAGTCCTGTCACAGCAAACAGCCCATTCTAGGAACAGTGCTGGATTTGGGGACAGGGAATGGGTTAAGGGGGACATCTTCCTTCACTTTGAGGTATTTCTAATGCATTAGTGGATGTGCAAGATTATCTATCAAGAACAGATTCAGTCTTAACAGGATATAAATGATGGAGAAAATTAAGCTGCTCAGTGATTTATTACTCAGCCTGTTAAAAAAAAAGTCACATCATGTTCATAGTTTGAATTTATCTCACTTCAGTGTCCAATAACTTGCTTTGTCTGCTAAATTAAAAAAAAGCATCTGCTTCAGACTTCTTCCTTATGTACATACTTTTGTAGCAAAGCTTCTCTTGAGCCCCTTGTTCCCAAGTCAGAGCAAGTTTAAATCTCCTGTGATAAGCAGAATACTTCAGACCTTGACTAATTTGTACAGCTCTTCCCTGAACCCTTTCAGGTATGATAACCTCCCTTTAAAGGTGCAAATATTAGCTTTGAAGACAGTGTTTCATTAATTAGTGGTAGCTGGCAATGTTCTGAATCAATGGTTTTCCTTTGGAGAATGCTAATTTGCTGAAACCAAACAACTGTAGTAATGAATCTGGTGTGTCAAATCTTTCAAAAAATTTTATTTTCCCTGTGAGGCTGTTTGCTGGCTGCTGCAGAATCAGAACTTACAGGCTTCTGATACCACCACCCCAAACATTCATAATTTTTTAGTGGCAAAATGAATTGTAGCCTCAAATTCAATCAAAACTTCCTGCTCAGTGATAACAAATGAGACAGCTCAGTCTTATTTCCTGGAAAGAAATGAGGCTTTTCATTTTTTCAGGCCATTAGTCTCCAGCTGGACCTAACTAAGTTCCAGAAGTTTTTTGGGGTGTGTACCTTAGTTTACTGACCTGCATAATCGGATTTGCTATCTCTCCTGCACTGGTTATGGGTGATTACTGAGAGATACTGCATTCTTTTCTAGCATCTGTGATACCAGCTTCTAGAACTGCACATACAGGTTTTTATGCATCCCCATTTCTCCTGAGGACAAACTGGACCAATGTGGTGAGGAGATGAGCAGTTTGTTCAGTAGTTAAAATACCTCTTACTCATCTGAATCTATCTCATCAGAGCTTACACTTACCTCAGACTTTAACAGGAGGTAATTTTTAATTTCCCCCTCTGAAGTCAGGGCTGTGTCAACCCTTATGTAGTACTTCACCAGCCAGTAAATCCTCCTGATGACTTTGATGACAAAAGGCATGGTTCCATGGGAGTTTATCCTGATAACATCTGTTCCAAAGCAGAGCATTCCTCCTCCTCCTTTGCATGACTGCACCATGAGCCACCAGAATAAACTCATGCCACAAGCTGAGTTACACTTCTTCACTGTAAAAAAACATTAGAACCATGCAAGCTCTGCTTCAGTTTGCTTTAAACCACCATTGAACAACACTTGCAGGCTGTCATTCAACCAGATATTTTTGCTGTAACAATATCTCTGCTTTAATGGCTTTTCCCCTTCTGATGACATTCTCATCACCTTATCTCAGCACTGCCCACTCGGTAGTACCAGTACCTGTGCAGCTGAGCAGTGAATCAGAGAAGTGGCCAGGTTAAAAATAACTCAGGAAGAAGGTTTAAACTGATCAGGCATCTGGTCCAGTTCACTCCAGCTGCACAAATTGTGGTAGGTGCAAAAGTGGGAAGAGAAGGAAGAGTGTCAAGAATAATTAACCTGAAGAAGGAAAGTGAACTGTGACACCACTGAATGAAGTGCTGTCAACCTACAGCCTCTGTGAGAACATCTTTGTGTGACACTTCGCCAGCCACTGTACTCTGTGTTTTATTTTATTCTTCCAATCAATATATATTACTTATTAAAATTATTATTTTTGACATGTATACTAACCAGGATATTTTGCATAGGTTTTCTGTGGTTCAGCTTTATGCTGGTTTCAGCTGGGGTAGAATTAATTGTCTTCACAGTAGCTAGTAAAGGGCTGTGGTTTGGATTTGTGCTGAACACAGAACTGATAATACAGAGATGCCTTTCTTATTGCTGAGCAGGGCTTACACAGAGCCGAGGCCTTTTCTGCTTTTTGCACTGCCATACTGGTGAGGAAGTTGGGGGTGCATGGGAGGGTGGAGGAGACACAGCCAGGACAGGTGTCCCAAAGTGACCAAAGGGATATTCCAGACCATGTGACATCATTCTCAGTATATAAAGTGGGAGGAAGAAAAAGGAAAGGGGGGGATGTTTGGAGTGGTGGCATTTGTCTTTTCAAGTCACTGCGTGATGGGCCCTGCTCTGCTGGCAATGGCTGAACACCTGTCTGCCCATGGGGAGCAGTGACTTAATTCCTTGTTTTGCTTTGTTTCTGTGTGTGGCTTTTGCTTTCCCTATTAAACTGTCTTTATCTCAACTCATGACTTTTACAGCTTTTACCTTTCCAATTTGCTCCCCAATCCTGCTGGTGGGGGAGTGAGCAAGTGGCTCTGTGAGGCTTGGCTGCTGGCTGTAGTTAAACCAAATCAAGGTTGTAAATGGCTCTGAGTCAAAATGTCACTAAATATTTGAAGGAAAATTCCCTCCAGGTAGGTTATGTTATCTGTTCTGTCAACAAGGCTGTAAGAAGCAAAAACCTCTGGTCCACAGTTGCCTCAGTCTCTGTCTAAAGACCTAGTAAGTACAGAAAAGCTAGATTTGTTCATGATATTTAGGTGGTACTTGCCCGTGATATATATATTTTATATAACTATATCATCTCTACTAACCCACTGCCTCCCCACCTTGGTGATTCATGGAGAATTAAATGCCCATCAGTAATTTTTTCCCATAATCAATCTGAACATTCTCTATTTACCACAGTCAGAATTGCTTTTAGGAAAATCCATAGTTGGAGAGTTTGATACTTCTTCATTACACTTAGTGCAATTTTAGACACACTATGAAATTAGAGGAAGAGTACTTTGTGTATTAAATGTCTACTGAACTGAGGATGTCCAAAGAAGGGCCACAAAAATTATCAGAGGGCTGGAACACTTCTCCTGTGAAGGAAGGCTAGGAAGGATGAGAAAGTTGGGATTTTTCAACCTGGAGAAGAAAAGGCTCAAGGTGACCTTTTATCAAATTTCCAGTACTTAGAGGGGTCTTTAAAGAAAGATGGAGACAAACTTTTTAGCTGGGCAAGAGGTAATGATTTTAAACTAGAATTGGGTAGATTTAGACTAGATACAAGAAATTTTTTATGGTGAGGGTGGCAAGACACTGCAGAAGGTTACCCAGCATGGTGGCGGATGCCCTATCACTGGACACATTCAAGGTCCGGCTGGACAGGACTCTGAGCAACTTGGTCTAGTTAAAGATGTCCCTGCTCATTGCAGGAGGTTGGAATAGATAACCTTTAAAAATCCTTTCCAACCCAAACCATTCTATGATTCTGTGATTCTATGAACTTGCAGAGTTATCTCACCTCCTGTGAAAATCAGTAAGAGTAAAGAACACTTAGCACTTTAGACAGCTCATAAAATCAGCTCCCAAGGGATATGAAATTTCCCTTTGTTACACTATTTGTGTGAACTTGGCTGCAGCTAATAATTATAATAATCACAGAATCATTCAGGTGGAAGGGATCTCAGAAGGTCTCCACTCCAACCTCTTGCTCAAAGCAGGGTAAGCCACCACAACAGATCTGATCAAATCATAATACTGGATACCAAATCAACTCTGATATGTGGTTGATATTTTCTTGTTTCTCATAGTATTTCCAAAATTCTTTCTTTACAAATAGAATGTAAGGTGGTACTGTAACCAGTGTCTGGTTTTTAGAATGCTCCATTACACATAATATCAATCTTTAAGTATTATCTTAATGTAATGTAAAAAATTCAAGCAAATCAGGCATAGATTGTTTTTCTCTTATGCATTTTGACAGTCAAGATTATTCTGCCTGACGTGCATGATTTTTCATGAAGTTGTGTTGAAATAAAAAAAACGTAACCTAGTGGCCAACAAGCTAATTGCAAGGAAAAAGGTTTTAGTTGAAAGACATAAATCCCCTGAAACATGAAATCTCTTAAATGTTCAACTCTTCCCATCTTTGCTTTGCTTGCCTCCTGCTCATTTTAAAAGAATTTTCTGGTGGAAACAAAAATGGACACTAAGAGAAGCCTGAAGAAAGATTTATGTACTTCTCTTCAAAGCATGCTTTCCTTGTATTAGCTATTCAATTTCATTCAACTCCCACATGCTCCAGATCACTACCCTCTTTCAATGTCGTTTCAGCAGAGATTTCTGACACCGGACTGAAGCTACCTTCAATTGCTGTAGCAGTGTCAAGTCTAGAGTTACATCTCCATCAACAAATTGTTTGTATATGGGGCCATTCATTAGCCCCGTGGCCATCTGGCAGAGAACAGCCCAGATTTCTGTCAAAGAGTATTCCAGGACGTAGAATGGTGTCTTGACTAGCCAATTATAATGGTTCCTAACCCAAGGTGACTTCTGAATAGTTAGTTCAAGGCAAAGATTTGAAAGCATTAAGGTTGATCTGGGCCCAAAGCTTTCTAGGGAATGTTCTTTCTGGCAGTACATACATTTGTATTTCTGGTGATAGACCACGGGCATGGCTATTAATAAATTAATAGTGCTAAAGAAATGTCATAACAGCAAGGAAAAGGCCTCAGTAATAGACTACTGTTCATGTTCCTGTTTACTTCTTTTGAGTTTTGGCTGGAAATTAACTCTGCTACACTTAGGAGAAGTTGAACTCGGGACAAACCCGGCAGCTTGGGTTGTAGTGCACTAGATCTTTGTCACACCTTATCTGTCCAAACTTCACGAACCTGGACAAAGACCTGCAATAATTATGAGGAGAGGCCGAGAGAACTGGGTTTGTTCAGCCTTAAGAAGGATAAAGGGAGCTCTTAACCACCAATAAATATTGAATAGAAGGATACAGAAAGGACAGAGGCAAATTCTTTTTGAAGTACCAAGTGATAGGAAAAGAGGCAAAGGAAACAGGCTGGAAAACAGGAAAATCAATTTACATGTAAGGAAGAACTCTTCCAGACATGTGGTCAAAGACTAGACAAGGTTGTCCACAAAAGATTCATAATCTCCATCCTTGGAGATACTACTCAGAAAATGGATGGACAAGCCTAGCGAAGTCTGACCTAGATTAATCTGCTTCCAACAAAGCTAGGTGACTGCCAGGGATCCTTTCCAGCCTGAATTGTCCAATTATTCTACAATTTTAAGACAAGAAACAAAGCTTTCTAGGTCCTCTCTTAAGGAAGGCCTAGAGCTTGGGAGAAAGTAGCCCTTAGTATGTGCTTGAGGGTTTATCATACAAGAACAGATATGCTGTTTTGAGAGTGAGCAAGCCCAGTCCTATAAATTCAATGGTTTGGCTGGTAGGCCATTTTAGGAGGTTTAGTGTGGTTTTATTTCTTCCATGAAAACCTAATGAAGACAACAGCAAACTGAACTGCAAAACTACTCACTAACTGTGATACAGCCTACACATGAAAAAAATTATTCGTCTCTAGTTCTCTTCTTCCATAAAATTTTACTTATGTGTTCACAAGCTTACTCTTCTCTATTGTTTGGATTTAGAACTCTGATATCTCTTTTGGAATTGAAGGTCTATTGTGTACATCACATTTTTAAGACAGCCTTCATATCTTTCCATCTCATCAACTCTCCAGCTATTCCTACATTTACTTAGAATCCATCACCTTTCGTTCTTTAAATCTTCATTCCCTGATGACATGTACATATATTTGGGATACAGGTTTTTGTTTGCTTGTTTGTTCCCCATGATAGTTTTTAACGTAAACCATAGGCCCTGTGGTTCATGAAATTGCCACAATAATAGTCCAGTAGGGCCCTTTTTCCCCAAACCAAAGATCTACAGAATGAACCCCACTGTGCACAACCCAATACCCAGCCTTCCTCCAGATCTCCCTCAAATATTCATGACTTTTAGGAAATTCCTTCGTTCCACTGTCATGAAACTGACATCAAATTTGAAAGTAGCCTTTGAGACAGGAAGACAGATGAACACTAACTCTGGACTCAAATTTTTTTGCAGGCATTCATTAAAAACATTTTTAAAATGCCAGTACTGGAATTACTCTCCACTTGCAGATACTGCAGTAATGAAGCAGCACTCTGGTGCCAGTACACACAACAGAGGCCCTCCCCCAGGTCAATGTTTTGTGCCAGTTACCCATGCATTTTTCATTATCATTTATTTTTATTAGCAAGCCTATCCCTGACTGCCAGTCAGTCAGCCTGCATGTAGACAGTGTGCTACTCCCACAGACAAGAAAGTCGGAAGAATTTTAAATAAGCTCTTTCTAAGTCGTTTACCATCTAAACCTAATTCCCAAAATGCTACTGTGGATAGCTAGAGTGCATCCACCTACCCAATTTTGTACCCGGCAGGGAATTTCCATCAGGACAAGTGTCTCTCCATAGGTGATAAAGAGCCTTGCCATGTGTTTCCACATGTTTATTCATTCATATGTGTTTATTCATTCAGATCCACACAAAAGATTTTTTTGTCTCCAGTTGTGAATATGGTTTGGCTCAAAAAGCTTAGTTCACATAAATCTCTAAACATCTGTTCAAGTTTTTCTCATTCCCAACCCCCATTTTTAGAAATTCTAGGTACACACTATTGAAAGTTTACTGCATCTTTATAAAATAGATAAAAACAACAAAGGGAATCCCACAACTAAACAAAAAAAATCCCACCAGCTTTCTTCACATCAAAGAAATTCAGCTCCATATAAAAGAATCAACTTCAGGCACCAGCAGTTGAATCAAATACTGTTTATGTCTGGAAAGACAGAATTTAAGATGGATACAGGTGGTGTTCAGGCCTCAGTGAAAAAGTGAACATCATCCATTATGAAAATTTGTCTTGAATCATTATGAAGTTTGTGTATTAGTAGGCAGATCTAGGTCAAATGTTCCCAAGAGCTGGGTTGCTAATGAAACAGGTTGAAATCTAGTTGTATTTTCATTATAATTTCCATACATTTTTTATGAAAGCTTTTACGTGACCAGTAGAAAACCCACCACAGGATTTTTAATAGAAGTATTCCTCAAAATGAGATTAAAATATAGGATTAAGTTAGTTTTGTTTTACTGTATCAATGAACTTTTTGGGTTTGTTTATTTTTTTCCCCATTTAAACAAAGCTTACAGCATGAGAACATATTGCATTATTTCCATTGTATCTTTATATAGGTCAGCTCTCTGTTCCACCACAACTTTCAGGTGCTTCAGAGACAAATGTCCATCTGTCTTACTTGCTAGCTTCTTCTGCTGCTGGGTGTTCCATCTCAAGGAATTGCAGAACTGTACTCTGGGAAAATAAAAAAATCTCAGCCTCTTGTTTTGCCAAGGAAAAAAAAAACAACAAACCAGCCAACCACCTAATTTTTACACAGCAGTCTTTGATTGCCTCATGGTTTCTAATGTATTTATACAACAGGTCGGTAATGGGGGCAGATGTGCTACTGCGATCCAAGTTGGGAGCTGAAGTATGCACTTATTTTTTGGTGTTGAGAAACTTATCAGAAAAAAAAAGTAATCAAAAATAATTGTTTTATCACAGAATTTATTCCCCTGAAATTGTTGACATCACTAGTGATGTTTTATATAGTACCTCATGCAACAGTAACCATCAGATCTCAATACCATTATGATAGCTGAAATGTTCTGGAAAATATTAAAATATCTTAATCCTAAAAGGATGCAACACATCCTAGTTGCCACATAATTCTCACTTTGCTCCTACTACCTTAGGTAATAAAAAAGAGAGAACAGGTCTCAAACTGCCAACAGGCTGCATGAAACAACAGTAACAGGATGAAGAGGCTCCCACTCTAAGGACACCTGCACATCTGGCATAAACTGTGAGATACTTAAATACTGGGAGAAGAACTGAGCCAAGAGAAACTGCTGAGCTTGCCATTGGCATCTCACCAAGGGACCCCCACCACGATATCTTCTGATTTCACAGTGGAGCTCGGATAGAAGTCGGGAGCTGTTGCCATGACCTTCCTCCTGTTTTCCAAAGTGTATAGTATCTATTTCATGGCTTTAACAAAATAATGGTTTTGGTATTCATTTGTTGTTACTGTTTCAATTATCATTGTTCCTATTTACGTAAGGGTTAGAGTTTCTATAAACTGACTGCTTTAAAAGAGAACTATGTATGCAACAGCAAAGTGACAGCCCACAATACAACAGCAAAACCTGCCGGTGCAAGAAATCATTAAATGGCCTCTTGCAAAAGCATCCACAGTATGACATGTCATATACATGACAAGGGGAAGTGTAGCAAGTACAGTTAGTCCATATGTATGATCTGGCAAGTTGTAGGATACCATAATACAGGACAAGATAACCTACTGAAAACAGGTCACCAAGGTGAGACTTCAAGAGAAGCGAAGTAGTGAAGATGCATCCTGTTACTGCCCCCTCATACTCATTTACTAAGTCTGGCTACTTTAGATCTCTTTCATTTTCTATGAAAGCTCTCTGACATGCAGGGAGAAAAAGAAAGTGGGAGATAATTCATTCTATGTGAGACCCGACACTTCTTCAAAAATCATGGAATTCTCTCCTTGATGGAGTTAACACTAACTTCAAAGTCACCTCACCACAGAAAAAAATGAAATTATAGAATCCAGTCTTACAGAATGCTGTTCATTGAGCACAGTGCACTTGCTTCATATTGAGCAAGGAATCAAGTGAAAGAATGTGAAACACTCAAGAAGAAAGCTGCTAACATATTTTGAGTGTGTCAAAAAAGTTGTTTGTCTGATCTCAATAAGACATAAAAAGTTCTAGACTGCTTTCAGGGATATGAGAAAAAGTCATCAAACACAGAAACAAAGTCACCAGCAGAATAATAATACACCCCTACAGAATAATAACCCAAATGTAATTTCTTTATTTTTTATTGAGTATAATTTGTCTAGCTTTTTACTTTTTTCACCCATTAAACACTGTGCTAGGATAGAAGACTGGACTGCAAAGTTCCCTTTTCTTTTAAAGAAGACACAATAGCTTTTGATAACACAGTTTTGACCTTATCCAATTTTTTACAGCCTATTTGCTATTTCTAAAGTATTATTCATTGCCCATTATTACACTAATAAACTTTATTATCTTTTATAAAACCACAAATGGTTACATGCTTGAATGGCCCTCACAAAAGAAAGCTATAATGACATAACAAGGTAAACCTAATAAAACATTCTTTGTTCTCAAAGTGTATTTGTGATAATGGACCATTACCTTTTATTTATTATTCATATAAATGTATGATGGGATTTGTACCCTCTCCAGTATTAACTGTCTCAACTTGTAGAAACCATCCAAAATATTTTTTGTTGAATATTTGGTCTCTTTAGTAAGAAGATAAAGAATGTATTGAAAAAAAAATTTATTCAAAATTTTCCCATATTATCATTTTTATAGTCTCAGCAACTGCATGCAAGTACACTCATCTATGTGCTAAAACCACTTTTCCTAGTTTCACACTGAGCTAATACTACCAACTTAAGTCACTTATATATGTAATAAACAAGCAGAAAATTTTAGAAGATGAAGAATGTTACTGTTTGGACTCTTGAAGGACTGCTGAAATGTAGTGGAATGTCACCAACCCTGTAGTTTTATATCAGAAACCATTATTAGACCCTGTATGCATGCAATACAGGCCAAACAAAGAGCATAACTCAGAAACTTGTAATAAACGTCCTTGGTGTATGTAGGTCCCATTTCATAATGCCTAGTGCTGTCTTGACACTTGCCTGTATACAATTTAGTAACTCCCTGTAGATGTTTCTCATATAACTATATGGAAACAGAAAACCTCTTTCTTTGTCATATAACTTCTTTGTTTATTTTAATTAAGTTCAAAATCTGTTTCCACTTAGGTCTGTTAAATATTTCTGTACTAGAAAAATCTAAATCTAAGGTTCTTCAATTGTGTCGAACAGATATGAAATACTGGGCTGAAGGTCCATCCAAACAACAAGATCTTCTGTCATCCAAGACCACTGGAGGAAGAAACAAAATCAAAACCAAACTAAACAAAACCAAAACAATACCACAACAAAATCAAGCAAACCAGACATATAGCTCAAAAGACACTATTTCACAGAAGTCCCTTTCTCTGTGGTACTAAAAATCAGAAATTAGATTTTTAACCAGAACTGTAGGTCAAACCTATAAAAAACACCTGGGAAAGAAGTCAGATCTAGCAGACTAGACCTTGCTTGGTCTGCACCTCTTCTAACCATGAGATCCTCCATAACTTCAACACAGGCAGGACAGACATTTCAACAGACACCAGGAGACTTCTCAAATGCAATAAAACAGCTCCAAGGTGTACATAATCACACCTACCCTGACCTTCTTTTGTCCAACACCTCGTCTTGCTTTCCCTGTCAAAATAGTGGTGCAGGATGAGCTTGTAAACAAGAAAGTAATGGCTCAGAACGAGTCTGTGTTAGGGACATTTTGCCATATAGCTCACTATAACCAGTTTTATTTTTCTGACATCAGTGCCTGCATACCATTCCCATCAGTGTCATACTGAAAACTAGTGTTAAACAGGGATGAGACACATCCTAATTTGAATCAACACTTTTCAGCAGTATTGCATACAACATAGTCCCAGTGCTAAAGACCTGTGATGTAAATTTAAGTGGAACACTCATCAAATGCAAGACAACCTTTCATTTGCAATCAGAATACTGATACAAGAGGAGAAGGCTCAGATCATAGCTTCATATAATATATATCAGTCAGGCAAGTAACATGTTGTAAATTATTCTTGGCCTAAGCTTATAAAAGTCTTCCTAATGTTCAGACTGTCTTCCTTTTGAAAAGCACATGGTATTTCTCTGGCTAGCATCTGTTAGCTGGAAAGAACTTGGAGGGAGTTATGATGCTCCAGTAATGTTTTCTTACTCATGTTAACTCAATGTGTGCTGGTTCTCCCTTGAGAGACAGCCATGGGAAATACCTCACTATACAATTAATATCTATTGAACACTGCAGTAGTACATTTATTTTTCATAGGTATTTTTGATGCACAGTACAAAAGATAGAAGGCAATAGGTTGTCTATCTGATCAGACAGCATGACATCCCACAGAATCTCAGCCATTCTCTACCTGGATCATTTTTAATGCATTTTACATTACTTTTCAGAATATCTTTTTATTTTGTAAGTCTTGGGATAACAGACAATCATTCTTCACACTCATGTAAATTGTTCCATTAGTTAACTACCCTTGCTATCAAAAGTTCATGCCCCCAGACACATGCATCACAGTCAAATTCTCTCCTAAGTGGGTAGAGAACCTAAATTAAATAAACACTTTGTCTGTCACTATTATTTTTCTTTTAGATTCACATCAATGTTTCTCTTAATTATTATAAATTATTCTTCTATATGCTAAGTAGCTTCTAACAGGATCTGAGATGCAAATATGCATACTCATTTTTATAGAAAAGCAATATTATTTTTAAATTATTCAGGATAGTAAGTACACAAAGAGCTTTCCACTTTTCTTATCCAGGAAACACAACATAGCAATAAATAATATCAAATCAATATTCTTTTAAACTTCTACTACTCATTCAGTTCTAACCATAGGTAGACAGCAGGGAACCCACAGCTGCTCTGCCATTTTTGTCAGCAAGTGTTTACCCAAATGATGGTACAGTGTCATAATTTCCACATGAATTTTTTTAGTTTTCTATTATTAAGCTCATTCTGAAAATGTTCAGAAAGGGCTGCTAACTGGCAGTGTTCACAGAGATGCTCTTTCTTTGTCATAGGCCAAAAACCTGCCCACATTCATTAACAAAAATAACAATTTAAAGGCATATATTTGTCAGCATTTTAAAACTGTTTGACATAAACTTCCTAGTCATCATAATCAATTCCAACTCTAACACAATTTTTAAAAAGAAAAAATCAAGTGAGGCACCTTACCAAAGCTGTAAGTTCAGTGTGAGACTACGGCTGACTGTGTCCTCAGCTCCTTAGGAAATCTGATAGGAAATCACACTCAGTAAGTATCAGTTTCTCAGGTTGAAGGTCTCATTCTGAATCATCCTGAGAAGTAACTGCAAAGAACTGTGTGAGGTAAAGAGCTGACAACACTGCTGGTTTCCCTTCATACAGTTACAGCCAACATCCTTTGGGGAAAATGCCATTTGAATCCCAGAATCACTCAGGCTGCAGATGACCTTGGGATGCCCTGTTCAAAACAAGATAAAAATTGAATTCAGACCATACTTGGGGCTTTGTCTAGTCTGGTTCTGAAAGGCAATGGGGCCCTGAAGCATATAACTGCACCCTCTGTTTTGGTGTCATCTGCAAATTTGATTGGGCTCCATTCTGTTTCCAACTAATTTATAAAGATATTAAACAAACAAGGTCCCAGGATAAACCCTGGGGAACTTCACCTCTAACCAGCCTTCAGGTATAGTAGAAATTATTGACTACTAACTTTTGAGCCCAGTCCTTTTTTTAACTTATTCATTCTTTGTAGCCATTTTGCAGAATGCTAACCAAGGTCAAATTTAACATTATTTAGCTCAAGAGAACTGTAGGGCTATCAATGGAGAGTTTATTTCCTCCAAGTGACCATATGCTGTGAAACTATTCTAATTTACAATGCAGACTGAACTGATGCCTGCTGCTCCGAGGACTGAATAAGTATGAAAATGGCCCTAAGAAGAACTAAATTCATTCAATTAAATGTTTAGCAAAATGAAGGGTTTTGATCTTTCAGCAGCTTATTACTTCAAGATACTTTTCCAGTGTGTTCTGGTGATCTACACAGTATGACCACTGTCCATAAGACCAGGAGGGGTTAAGAGTAGAAACTGACTCAGACTCTAATAGCTGTGTGGACCTGGTGCTCAGTGAGAAAATTTGAGTAAATTCTTCTTTCCTGCCAACACCCAGAGCAGAGCACATAGAACATCCACAGAGACATTTGGGAAAGCAAGAAAATAGTGTTGGCAGAAGGCAACTTAGAACATAGGTTATGAGATGGAAGAAGGGGAATGGAAAGAAAATCAAAGAATTAGGATACAGAGAAAGAAGGGAGAGAGAGAAAAATCACAGAATATCCTGAGTTGGAAAGTACCGATCAGGATCATTGAGTCCAACTCCTAGCTCTGCACGAGTCACCCCAAAAATCACACCATGTGTCTGAGAGCATTGTCCAAATGCTTTTGGAACTCAGACAGGCTTGGTGCTGTGACCACTGCCCTGGGGAGCTGTTCCAGTGCCCACCTACCCTCTGGATGAAGAACCTTTTTCCAATATCCAGCCTAAACCTCCCCTGACTGAGCTTCAGGCTGTTCCTTGGGGTCCTGACACTGTAACCAGATGGAAGAGATCAGTGCCTGCCCCTCCTCTTCCCCTCTCGGGAAGTTGTAACTGCAATGAGGTCTCCCCTCAGTCCCCTCTTCTCCAGACTGAACAGACAAAGTGACCTAAACTGCTCCTCATATGGCTTCCCCTCCAGACCCTTCACCATCCTCATGGCCCTCCTTTGGACATTCTCTAATAGTTTAATGGGCTTTTTTATATTGCGGTGCCCAAAGCTGCCCCCAGCACTCGAGGTGAGGCCACCCCAGCCCACAGCAGAGCAGTACAATCCCCTCCCTTGCCTGGCCGGAGATTCTGGGCCTGATGCCCACAGAATATGGTTGGCCCTCCTGGCTGCCAGCGCACTGTTGACACACATTCAATTTTCTCTTGATCAGGACCCCCAGGTGCGTTTCCACAGCGCTGCTCTCCAGCCTCGCATTCCCCAGTCTATCCACACAATCAGGGTTGCCCCATCCCAGGTGCAGAACCCAGCACTTGCTTTTAAACTTCAGACTGTTCGTAAGACAGACACGAAGATTCAGGAAGGGCAAAGAGTGGTGAATTTCAGGCTCTCTCATAGACTTTTTCATCTACCTGTAAGTGAATCGCACAATTTTTCATAGTTTCTTGCAGTGGGAACTCCTCTATTTTAGTTTTTATTGCCAGTTTGTAATTTCCAGTTCTTCTTGGGAATCAACACAGATCCCAGTGATGGGTGGAACTCAGGATATGGCTGACAAAGATTACTTTCCAGGGCCAAAACATGCCCTGTTATTTCCAGTATTTCACTCTTCATTGTCTTGCGGGGTAGATCCAAGAAGCACACTTTTCCATCAGCTTTATGCCCAGCACTTCCGCACAGCAAAGTGATCAAGCTTTTGGAATAACAGTAGAGAAATTCTCTTCTGCCCATATTAGTAGAGTTATTTGGTTTCTTTATCTAGGTTCAAATGCTAAATGCCTGGTAGATCCATTGAATTAACATTTGATTTTACCTCCCATCCATATGGGAAGATTAATGAAAAAGAGCGATAACAGTGAGGGATAGAAGGCCCTAAACATACTTCAATTCTTGGAGACTCTGCAACATTCCATCTCACATTTAACAACCTACTAAAGGAAACAAAACCATAATTTTTTATAGCTCATCAGCAAGCCAAATAAATCCTATCCCAAATCTGAGAAATACTAGAAACTCCACGTACTACTTAGGAATTCAGTTGTGTGGAAAGCAATGCAAATGCCTGTCTAAAAGAACAGTTTTAAGAGGGGAATCCAAGAGCTCTCTTGTCCTCACTTGTCCCAGCAGCATGGCGTTATCAAGCCTGTTGGAGTGGTACAGTGGTGTTTGGTACTTTACTCCTCAAAGCATAGCTTGGAACCATTGACAAGGGGCCTACTGGCCAAGGATGACTGTGAGAAAGCTGAAGAGAGACATATAAACTCCATGGTTTTTACTAACACTTCACAACCAAAATCCACTGAGTTCCATGTTCACCCAAACATGCACTTTCCTTGATGCCAGCCAGAATTTCAGCATAGCTTTATTCAAAGTAGGATGAGCTTCTCTATTTCTGCATAAGCCCAAGGACCTGCCTCCCAATAAAAATTCTAAGTTCCAGAGACAGTATCAATCTTGATACACACATGCAGAATATTTGCCTTCTGTTTAACAGGTTTTTCACCAGAAGATGTGTAACATTAGCTTATCACTAAAACAGTGAGAGCAGGAGTCTTATCAATCTTCCACGTGGGTTGCAGGATGAAGTACAGCCAAGTAGGGAACCAGCACTTGTGGTTCAGGCTTTCTTTTCTCTGCAGTTCTTGTCACAGCAGGACCATACCAGCTCCTAGTCACCACATCTGGAGCAGTGGAGCAGCAACAACAAAATTGCATAGAAATGCACACAATTTTTTCAATGCCATCCAAAACCAGACAAAACTACTCAAGTCCTTACATGCAGGAAAATGCTCTCCTGTCTGTCAATACTAATAAATTAACAATTCTCCAGCTTTCTATTAAAATAGGAAAAAGTCATACCTCAGTCTTTATTTACCCCTTCATGTTATCTTGCCATAAGATGTCTTGAAGGAACATTTACTATTCCATATGCACAGTGTGTCTTCTCATTTTCTTTTAGTGCACTTATTATGAAAGGAAATAGGTTTTATTCTTCCTCTTATTTTTCTATGCTACATGACATGAAGCGGACATAGAAGTCAGCTTGTAAATATTTATGCAAACCTCTGAATAAACTCAAGATCAAGAACTCAGTAAGTAGGTGAAGGGTGACCCTTCCCAAATAAGTAGATGTAGAACTTGTGGTGGTCAAGGCAATAATATAAATTAATAGTTTATATGACTCCAAAATCTTTACCTATCTCTGAAATGTTCATTCTGTTTTTCAGCTAATACTTGAGGCAAAATATAACCTGCTGGACATGGAGGGTAAGTACATCCCTTATGCCCTAAGCAACATGACACCACACCCTTTCTCAGCTACCCACTCTTCCTACAGTTTTAGTCATCTAAGGGATGATTCTTAGCTCTACGCAGTCTCCTTGGCCCTTCCTTAGTTCCCTGCTGAGCTCCATCCTTCTCCTGTCACCATGTTTCATTGAGCACAACCACTAAAAATGTTTAAGCAGAATAAAGCGGCCAACAAAAGAGCTTTTAGATAAACAGACAATGTCTTTGAATATCAGTTCAGAGAGAAGCATCTGTCAGACAAGTACCTAGGCTTACTCTCTTCTGCCTTCCATGGCACTTATATGACCTTAGGAAGGTTTCCAGTACTTTGGTAGACATCACAAGCACAACACAGCAGCATGAAGAAACGTCAGCTAGGCAGGCTCAGCAGCTGCACGTATTCCAGCACATATTTCACATACAGCCAAGTGGACAGGTCTTCTCCTCTGAGGTGAAATATTTTTCACTTGGCTACAAGTGAATTCTATCTTAAAGTCCAGTCAAGTGAGACAACTGGTTTAATAATGTAGCACACATTGATGCTTGTGTCAGCAAGACGTTAAACAGCAAGATGAATTATTTCTGCAACATGAAAACTGCACATGACAAAGGCCTTGCAATGCCAGGATGCAAGAGAGGTGAGGAGATTGGAGTTTTTGCTACCTTTTTTTTAATGGCACAGAAAAATGCAATGGACATTTTCTGAGTCGAGCTGGTTCTTGTTATGCTGTTTGCCTAGAGTGATAGTATTAAACAGCTATTCACAGCTGCTTCACATTCACACTGTGCTGTCATTTAGCACCATTACTGGGCTTCTGGGAACTCTTGGAGATAATGACACATGCTTTCATTTTAGATAGAATTATCTGCATGTTCTTAAAATCCACAAGAGAGTACATCAATTAACATATCCCAGATATTAATCCATAAAGATTGCTTTTATTTTTGGTGGTTGTGATTTATTGCTTTTAAGCAGCCCTATTCTTTCTGTTTTCATTAAATAATTGTTTATTTGATCAGATATCTGCTGCTTTATTTATTTTTTTTTAACTACAAAAAACAAACAAACAGGAAGAACTTCCAGTACTCCTGAGGAACTGAGGAATTTTTACTGGGCAGACAGGAAAGTGAAAAGGAAGAGGGGTTTTATAGCTTCTATTTAAATATATTATAAAGTGTAGAGCTGTGACTAATTTTTTTCTTTTCTTTAATCATCAGATACTAAATACTTTGCTATTAAATTTGTCAGATATTAATGTTTTAGGTTTGCATGGGCTGGATTCTGTGGCTAGCTGTCAGGAAATTCCCCCATGTCTGATAGAGTCAGTGCCAGCCAGCTCCAAGGCAGAGCTGCCATGGCCAAGGCTGACTCCACCAGAGACAGTGGTGGCACCTGTGTGATAAGGGCAGGGTGGAGGGGAAAAAAACTGTGCAACTGCAGCTCGAGGGAGTAGAGAGAATATGTGAGAGAAACAATTCAGCAGACGCTGATGAAGAAGAGGTGCTCCAGGTGCCAGAGCACAGATTCCCCTGCAGCCTGTGGGGAACATCATGGTGAGGCACCTGTGTCCCTGCACCCTATGGAGGTCCAGGGTGGGGCTATGTATGATTAAAGGTAAAAAAGTTTCCGCTGTTAGGAGAAAATCTTTTTGACTCTTGAACAGGTGTCTAATAGTATAGAAGTTTAGTTCATAAGTTTGTTTGGTTTGTTTTCCTCCAAGATTAATATAAATGTAAGTATAATGGGTGGTTTTAAAAATGCTCACCAAGCATTTTAAAACCAAGATTGTGGTATTTCAATTATGTTCTTAAGAATGCATAAAAATCTCTTGCAAGAAGTTTGTGAAATTTAAGTACATTATCCATTTAGAAGTATTTTAAGGAAAAAGCAATAACAAATAACCAACAAAAGTCTTTCTGCATTTCCTGGCAGCAGTTTGTCACGTGTCTTATCTTCAGCACAATTAAGAGGGCTTGAAAAAGAAAGGATTGTGCACATAGGGACTGGTTGTCAGCACATGAAGTCTTGATTTTTATCTAGGGTCATTGAAATGCAAGGTTCATGCAGATGAAAAATCTGATTAAAAATGTTCAAAACATCTCCACTTAATTCTTCTTTGTAACCATATAATAGGATTGTAAAGACTAACTGAACATTCATAGAGCTTCTGTGAAATGTACAAGATAATCACAAGATAAGGGCCAAACAATCTCAGGACATTCTTTTCCAATTGCTGTGTGTTCAGTGCCTTTTTCAGTAGAATTTTAGCCTGATTCTGCAGCTCCTGTGTGCCAAAGCAATGCAAATACTCCAGGCAGAGATCTTTCAGTTTGTATGCCCCAAGAATGAATGCGAAAAAGAGTAAGAATAAGGGTGTTTCTTGGCCTGCCAAAAACATCCTCCACCATCTGGGTAAGTACACATAGTCCTTCTATAAGAAATGTTTTACATACATAGTTGTTATTGTAATTTTGATGTAGAAAAACATTTTTATCTTAAATAATCCTACCATTTCTATATGAAGGTGTCTGAATGAATGTGCAAAATTAGTATGTATGATCAATAGTCATGTAAAATAGAATAATACTGACAATTGTTTTTTCTGGGAAATAAATCAAAGAACAAACTTGCCTAAATAATACTTACAGCAAATTGTGATGCAGGGAGGAGAATTGTGGTCTTCCAAGTCATCAGCTTTATGATTCTCCTACCAGAAAGTTTTCTCTCATTGAAACAAGAACACCGAAAATAAAGAAAAAGCAGAGGAAAGCCTATGGATTGAAAATGGTAATCACAAGTTAATATAAAAATATATAGAATTTAATAGAAGGCAATAATTATGTCATTATTTTTGAAACTGTGACATAGAATTCTACACAAGATATTAAAGGCTCTTAAAATGTAAATTATTACCCCTACCCCAAACAGTATGTGTGCTCCAGGAAGTACAGCAAGGACAGCAGCATAGCACTGGCTCTTGGAGAGATTTTGTTGAAATAGACCTGTAGGTCACGTTCTTACAACATTTACGTGTGTTCACATTAAACAATATCATGATATGGAAACAGGTCTAAAGCTCAGCTTGTACTACATTTTATTACCTTATTACTACATTGTAGGTCAGTATGCATAAAATGGTCTATATACTTTAAATAACCTATTTAATCATTCTGGATTTATTGTGACAACCACCTGTGAGACAGAGAGAGATGCCCAGATATGGCACCTAGGCTGACCATAGCATTGCCTGAAATCAGAGGCAATAAGGCAATAATTTGTAATTCAACCAGCCATATCAAGCAGTGAAATGGATTTATGATGGTGTTCCATGAGAGAAATGAAGGTCAGTTTTCAGCAGTGAAGGTGCTGTTGACTGCAGAAGTATGTGATGAAATTATATATAAGTTTCTGTCTTCCTTAGAAAAGAGAAAAGGAGCTGAATGATCTTCCATTTTGTGGTTTAAATGATTCCCTGTCCTTTCCCACAAGACAAGCTGGAAGATCATATCAAGAGAAAGATACACTGGTATTTATCTTACATCAGCTAAAAATAAAACTAACAACTTGTCTGCCTGAATCTAGGAAGATATTTCATAACTTAGATTTTTTCAGTATTTCACCAATAAAATTGAAAATAAGCATAAAAAAAGAAAACCAATATTGTCATTGATATCTTATGCACAGATGGACACAATCTTCCCAATGGTTGATTTTTAGACTACTGCAAATATTGGGATGTTTGGGAACTAAATGCTATCAAATATCTGTCAAACTTTTATTTTCTACATTATTTCTTACTATGTTAAATGTGTAGATATGATACCAGCATCTCACCACCTTGTTTCACCTCGCAGTTGCCTGAAAGGATCTTATCTACAGATGCTCCCCTGCATAAATATCTCTAAAGCTGTCAGTATAAATACAGGCAAATCTACAACAGATGCACCAATGCACCTTGGGAAGAATTCTTCATGGACATTAAACCAACAATTCTCCCTTTCCCAGCATATTTTTTTCTTTTTTGATCTTGAGGTGCACATCTGTTCCATCTTTGCTGTAACACTGTACCTCACCTTTATATAAAAGGTCTTATCTTATCTGACCCCTGCCTTGTAGTCCTAACTGTGAAAACTGTTCTGCACAGTGAATAAATTGTGCTTCTTTTTTAAATGTAAGTGAAAAAAATTCCAAGTTTATATGAAATTCTAAGGGGAGGGGGAAGCAAAAATATATATCTATGAGTCATTCAGCTAGATTAGCATGGAACACCTTTATTTTAATTTCTTTCAAAAAATCTTGTGACTAGGATGATAAGTAAACAAAGATTGAAAGTCTCACCAATGCAGAAAAAAAATTCAACTCCATAGAAACTCTTCTGGCAACTGAGTGTTTAATATAACAAGACTTGAGAATTATTAATTACAATGACACTGAAGTTTGCCAAGAAGATGTCCAAACACTAACTGTGAATTTAATCTGTTGTCCTACCAACTCAACTTTTAATGCACAAGCTATAATGAAGGCTGAGACCCAAAGCCATCAAAGACTCAAGGATCAATTGTTATCAGAACAAGAGAAGGTGCTTAACAATTTGGAGGATTGTTGGAAGGAAGTATGGCATGTATTCATTTGATTATGGTCCATAAAGAATGCAGGATGAATCAAATAAATAGTGGCTTTGTATTTAGTCCTTGATTGACTACATTCCAGATATGCTGAAAACATAAATTAATCAAGACTAGATCTAAAATAAAAAGGAGGAAGGTTTAATCCTTTTGCTAATCCCCAACAAAGGAATAGCGTTCTGTATGATGCAGCAACTATTTTGATGTCTACTTGCATAATTGTGCTGCATTCTACAACAAATATCATGTATTATATATACTCTCTTCTTATTCTCTTTGAACAAATGTCTGTAGTTCAGGAGAATATTTTGCAAGAAATGCATTGGAAGTCCGGTTTATGTTTTATAAAATTAAATGAGGAAGGAATCACATTGACTAAATGACTTACCAAACCTTAGAGCTCTGGATAGCCCACTAGTATAAGTGTTTTCTGGGGATGCTTCTCCCTGTGGAGAGGCTACAGGAGTGACTTCAGTGAGCAGCTGCCAGAAGGTCCCCTGTGTCCAACAGAGCCATGCAGTTGGCTCCAGGATGGAGCTGCCACTGGCCTAGGCTGCACCTGTCAGTGATGGTGGTAGCACCTCTGGGTTAGGCATATATAAAAAGGAAAAAAAGGTATTATTCAGGGGAAATTGCAGCCAGAGAAAGAAGGACAGAGAATATGAGAGAGGAACAATGCTGCAGACACCACAGTCAGTGCAGAAAGAAAGGCAGGAGCTGTTCCAGGATCCAAAGCTGAGATTCCCCTGCAGCCTATGTTGAAGACCATGGTGAGGCAGCTGTTCCCCTGAAGCCCATGGAGGTCCACGGTGGAAGGCAGATCCATCTGCAGCCCATGGAGGACCCCACGCCAGAGCGGGCACATGCCCAAAGGAGGCTGTGATGCTGTGACAAGACCATGCTAGAACAGGCTCCTGGCAGAACCTATAGCCCATGGACTTGTGACCCCACGGGGGATGCACGTTCTGGCTGTTTGTTCCAGAAGGACTACACCCTCTGGAAACTGACTCATGCTGGAGAAGTTTGTGAAGAACAGCAGCCTGTGGGAAGTACTTGACTGGAAAAATTGTTGGAGGACTGTCTCATGTGGGAGGGACCCCCACACTGGAGCAGGGGAAGGGTGTGAAGAGTCCTCCACTTAAGGAGGAAAGAGTGGAAGAGACAACATGTGATGAACTGACCACACACCCCACTCCCTGTCCACCTGCACCACTGAGGGGAAGAAGGTAGAGAATTCAGGAGTGAAGATGAGCCCAGGAAGAAGGGAGTGGTGGGGGGTTAAGATTTGGTTTTATTTCTCATTATTCTGCTCCGATTTCAGGATTGTCTGATGCATGCAAAGTCCTAATTGCAGCTGTGGGTCAGCAGTTGCCAGCAAAGAATTCTCATCCTCTCTGCCGTGGTACAACTGCTTACTTGTGGGAAGCTGTTTGCTCATAGTCAGCTAAAGGGAGAGTCAGCAAGTGCCATTGTTTCACCCTCCTCCTGGGATCAGGAGAACAAGCAGTTTCTCCTTGCCCAAGGTATATAAATAGATATCAATATAAATAGTGGTACAATCCTGACTACTGCAGATTCATAATGCACTCATGTAATTATAGATAGAGATGTATAAAATGGAGCCTTGACTACAGACCCAGTGAGATGCACTGCTGGTTTACATCATTTGTTTGAAAAAATATGCATTAAAATAATTAAGTTATTGTGTTAGAAGAACTAATTACTGAAACCTTTTCCCAGTCTCCAGTATTGATAGAAGAAATGTGCAGGGGGTAGGATATTGGGCTACAAGATGCTGAGGAAGCCACCTATCTGTTTTCTTTTACTTCTGATCAAATTAGAGTGGCAGTGGTTTTAGAGAAAATGCTCAAAAGTCTTTTTATTTCTTGATGTAATTCAGAAAATTCCTTCAAGTGAATCACAACAGAGCATGCGGAATATTGTTAGGGAAGAACAGAGGTCTCTATGTAAGTAGACTAGTTATGCTGACCTTGATAAATTGATTAAACAATGCATCATTATGATCCACAGTAAACTTCTGTTTAGTTCAAAACAGAGTTTGAGAAAAAGTCTAGAAAAATGTGCAAAATGCCAAAGAAGGAGTGAGATCTGAGCATGACTGAATGTTCCTTTTAAGCCTATATTCTTCCTTTGATGCAGGCTTATAAATCCAATTAACGAGAAACGTGTTGTGCCCATATGCAAACTATGAGCTGAGATTCCCTACTGCCCCTCCAAGATTCCTTTGTTTAATTCAAATATTGAACTGTTACATTTAAAGCATATTTTGACTTGAAAAGTTTCAAAGTTTAATGTTTATTCTGTCTTAATAAAAATTAATAGCAACAAAATATAATTGCTTCAGTGATGTTTTGCAAAAACATCAAAGTCTTTTATGTTTCTGCAATTTGGGAAGAAACCTCAAAAATAATGTTGATATATTTTGCACAAATCATATAGCCCACATTGCATAAATCACAAAGTTATGACAGTTCTGTAAATATTGCATTATGTTCAAGTCAGATTTCTAAATAGACAAATAATAAATCAAATAGAAGGGGGCAGGATCCCTGATTTGGAGGGGAAAAAAATTAATCAGAGCTTAGAACTCCAGAAAAACTATTCTTGGTTTCAAGACAGCATTTTTCAAAGGAAAAAAAAATCTTTAAAATGGAATGGAAGACTTCAGTTGTTCCCTGAAACAGATTTTAAAATGAGGAAAGTAAGGCATCTGCATTATTAATCAGAAAAATACATCCTACGAATTTTAATACTGTATTTGTTATTTTCTACTGAACACAATGTTCCTCATAACCTGACAAGGTGATGATCCCAGAATCAAAACAGATGGTCTTTAAAAAGATCTACAGATCCTCCCTTGTAATGACTCTCAAGAATCCTACAGGATTTACAATAAAGCTACTCATACATATAAAAAGAAATATGCTTCTTCAGTAGCTTGCTTAACAATATTTCTATGAAATCAATTACCTATGAATGGTGAATTTTATGACTAAGTAAAGAGACATCTCCTTGCTGTTCCACAGCTGGTGCTGTAATGCTATATTCTAATTATTCTTCTTCCCTTCTGGATTGGAGTGTGTGCCTACAATTTTTCTTAAGCCCAATTTTTCTCTGTCAGCTACTTCAAATTCAGTCAATTTTCTCATTCTACCCTCTTGGAAAAAAATCAGCATCAATTTCCCAAGCTGCCACTGGGTTCTTTCTCAATCCCTGTCACTGTCATGAGTCAAGAATTCACTCCTGTCTTGTATTAGACAACCGCTGACCTGTGTCTTCTGCATTTCTGCCAACCTCTCCATCTTCTAAAATTACCTCCTCCTCCCAGAGCGCTTCATATTTTGTTCTTTTACATCCTGGAAACCAGTTATATTCTATACCTTGGAAAGAGATGGTTATTTTTTTGTTATGTGGTTGAATAATGAATCCTTGAGTGTCACTCCTTCTGTCAGCCTCAGCAGTACAAGTTACGATGCAGCAACTACTTCAGTGGACAAGTGATGATGTACATAGATCATGTATCTGCACTCAGTGTCCCACAACATCCTTCCCTCTAAATTGGAAAAGTATGGATTTAATGCATGGACCATTCACTGGATAGGGATTTGGCTGGATGATCACATCCAGAGTTTAGTGGTCAATGTCTCAATGTCCAGATGAAGGTGAGTGACGAGTGGTGGCCCCCAGGAGCCCACACTGGGACCAGTGCTGTTTAATATCCTGATCAAAGACACAGGCAGTAGCAATGAGTACACCCTCAGTAAATTGAAGATTGCACCACGCTGAGTGCTGGGCTTGACACACGTGAGGGATGGGATGCCATCCAAAGGGATCTGGACAGGCTTTAGAAGTGGGACCATGTAAACTTCATGAGAGACAAAGCCAGGTTCAAGGTCCTGAAGTTGGGTCAGGACAGGCCCCAGTATCAATATAAGCTGGAGGCTGAAGGGATTGAGAGCAGACCTGCTGAGAAAGACATGAGGGTACTGGTGGATGAAAAGCTGGACATGAGCTGGCAGTGTATGTTTGCAGCCCAGACAGACAACCACACCCTGGTCTACATCCAAAGCAGTGTGATCAGCAGGGCGAGGAAGAGGATTCTGCCCCTCTGCTCTGCTCTGGCAAGACTGCACCTGGAGAGCTGCATCCAGCTCTGGGGTCCCAGCACAGCAAAGACATGGACCCGTTAGAGCAGGTCCAGAGGAGGGACAAGAAGATGATCAGAGAGATGGAGCATCTGTGTTATCAAGAAGGGCTGGGAGAGTTGGGGTTGTTCATCCTGAAGAATAGAAGACTCCGAGGAAACTTTATTTTTGCCTTTCAGTCCATAGAGGGGTTCATAAAGAGATAGTGCTCTTTAGTAGCACCTGCTGCAATGGGTCAAGGAGTAATGGCTTTAAATTAAAATGGGGTAGGGTAGATTTAGATTGGATATAGGAAATTTTTTTTTTATGATGAGAGTGGTGAAACCCTGGAACAGGGTGCCCAGAGACATGGTGGATGCCCCATCCCTGCAGACATTCAAGACCAGGTTGAATGGGGCTCTGAGCAACCTGACCTCATTGAAAGTGTCCCTGCTCACTGCAGGGGAGTTTAAATAGATGTCCTTAAGCGTTCCTTTCCAATCCGAACCATTCTATAATATTAGGCAGTAAAACTACATAAAGACAAATATTTGTGTATTATATAGATAATGAAAGAAAGTCTTTCAAAAAATACTGTACTAACTATCCTATATATTTATTTATAACACTCGATCAATAATTTAACAGATTTCTACCAGTTAACTGGTTCCTGAGGACAGCTGCAGACAGCTCAAACCTCCTGTGTTTTCCTTCAAGAGTTAAACACTCCCTGTCTTGGAGAGTTACTGCACTGGAACAATGGGACTTTTAATTACTTCTGATTCTTCTGACTGACCAGGAAGGAAAGCAAGATGAAAAATGTACATTGTATTTTACAGAATTTATCCAAACATCCCCTTGCAGTTATCATCACAGTTTATTATTTGAATCCAAACACAGCCAAAAAAACCCCAGAAAAACTCTTAATTGCAAGTTTCAGCTGGGTTCCACTGAAGTAATAGGAGACTTCAAAACTACAGAACAATTCAAATTCTGTGAGAAATCATAGCGCAATGGTGGAATAGGTTTATTAAATCATATAACCTAGTACACGGACAATATGCTATCTATCCCTACTATTTTTGGTGTTTTGTTCAGGTTTGTTTTCAAGGTCCTACATAACAATTGGGAAAACATTTCAATATTTCTTCAAAATTATTGACTAAAATATGAGTAGAAAAACAGACGTTTCCTGAATTTTTTGCAGAGTATATAACTCATTAGAGACATTGTAGTGGATCTTTTTCTGTTAAAAGTTTTGCTGCTTGAAAAAGCATCAAAATCTTTGAACTCCATTTTGGTAGTGGTGTGGGTTTTGTTTTATTTTATCTAACTGTTCTTATACAGTCCCCCTACACTACATAGAAATAATTTTCTACTTCTGAAGGCCTTCAGATAAATGTAGAGAACAATCATGTGCTCCTGCAATCCCATTTTACTGAAATCTCATATATTTGGCTCTTTTAATCTTCCATCAATCCTTCCTCTTTAACCTCTATTGTTTGTTTCTGGTTTTTACTGTACTCCATCTTCTTTGTGATAATATGTTGGTGTTTTGTAATTTTGCATAGGAATCTTTACCACAAATGAGACTTTTAATAATATTTTACAACAGTTTACTTTACATGGTTTGAGGCATTATAGACATGATGTGGAGCTCTAGTGTATGCCTTCTAATAGCCCTCAGCTAGTAAAAATTCTCTTGTTGTTTAAGTGGAAGAGGCCTATGATTTCAGAGAAGAAACTTGTAATTTCCTCTGCATTCATCCATTCAGTTAGCTGGTAAATGTGATTTCTGAGTACACAAGCATCCATGAATGGCTTTGTAATGATCCTGCAGTAAATTAATGTGATTTAATCTGAAGAGACTTGAAGGAAGCAGCTGCATCAGATGATGTTGCCCCCCTCCTGAAACAGGAAAGTAGTTTTGGTGGTGTATCAGAAAAGCTTTCTTTTGCAGAGGGGCAAACAAAAAACAGGACAAACCAAATAAAATCTAAGGCCATCATTTCAGCTACCTTACTAACTGTAGAACTGCTGATGAGAGTGTAGAGTTTCCAAAAGAAAAGAGGTGGGCATGTAGCACTGAAGGGGGATGAAATGCAGCCAGGGGGAAAATAAAGCTGTTGAGTTACAGCTTACATTGTGAAACATTAAGAAGCAGTGAGCCCTTGCAAAATGTAGCTGAATGAAACCTGCTGGGCATAGAGATCATCATGAACATAAAAACCTGGACAATCCATTCTCTTACAAACAGTGCAGATTTTCTTGAAGCTAGAGTATAGGGGGGGAAAGGAGAGAGAAATCAAAATTCAGAGAAGGATCTACTAGTAATGCAACCTTAGAAAAGTACAAATATATGCAGTATTTTCTCTCTGGAAAGGTAGGAAACTGTACACAAAAACCTGTCAGATATTCCCTCCATTTCATTTTATGGACTACCTTGTTTTACTCTGTCTTCCTCAGGGACCAGCTTCTTTGGTGTCCTGCCCTGACACACGACACTGTTCTTCATGAATCCTAGCTCACTGATCTGCTGATACCAGACCTGTGAACAGGCCACCTGGAAACAAAACATTGTCCAAACACTGTAAAAGAAATGAGGAGACTTGTTGCATCACTTCCCATACAAGGTAGCAAAAAGAGAAGATAATTATTTATTTCTCGTTGCCATTAGCCATCATGGTAGGTGGGGATTCTCTTAAAGAGCTCAGGCTTCTGGCTCAGCCTCCATTTGACCCCTACTAAGGGGTTAAGCACTCAAACTTCTGAGAGATCATCTGTGTGAACCCATTTGACCAGAGCCCTCTTGAGCATGCATAAATTTTGTTTTGCAAGCTATAAGTGGTAAAACACCTACACATTTCAAAAAAACTTATTAGTGTATAGCAATGTCATATATTACTGAGTTTCTACACACAGAAATCAATACCTAGTGAAATCAACTATTAGAAAAATGAAGAGTGGGAGAGAGTTAAGAATAGTATCCAATTAAAGCTGATGCAGCTTTAAGTAACAGATGTTTTTAGCAACATCTGTGAAAATGAATACACTAGTTTTTCATTCATTTCAGAGAAAAGTTTTCTTTCACAGTTCACTGTCTCCATTAGAGTATATTAAACCACTTAAAGCACTTAGCACCTTTTGTGAAATTCATGTCTTCACACATACATGGTTTTTGAAAAGTAGAGAATGCTTATTTTTTTAACCCTTTCAAAGCATTTGGCTATTACTTCTGTGCTATGATTGTTTCCACCTTCAGACCATTCATTATATCTTAATAAATAGTGTTAATCAGTTGTTCTCCTGCACTCATAAGCATGCAGACTAAATAAGGAATATCCATTTCACTGGTAAAAATTTAATTTGCTGAATTATCTCTATGCTCTGGAATTGTCCTGCTATGTAACCTCTGACTTAATGTGCAGCATTTGAGAGAACTCTGATGAAAAAAAAATGATGAGGATAACTCCCTATTTATTTACTCGAAATCAGAAAGATAAACAAACTCATTTTTCCTCACCATGAAATCATGAGAAGCTCTAAATCTAAAAAACTCACTCTACACGGCGATAAACTAAGCCATGCAAGTATTATTTGCACATACTTTGTGTATGAGATCAGTTAAGAAGTAGGCTTATCTCATGTATAATGGACCTACACCAGTCAGGATATTTTTAATTTGAAAGGATGTTCTGTTAAAACAAAGATAGCAGGTTTGGGTGATCATATATTATAGAATTTGTTTTGCTCTGCTCAAACATTCTTAATGAACAGATAGTAAAGTATTTAAAAAAAGCCAACAGAAAGTACAACAATATGAAGGAATAGAAGAGACTGGCATCAGCCACATCAAGGAAAAATACTGCAACTGGATTGGAACCTCACACACTTCTTTTATATCATCAAACACATTTACTTTTCATAAGTCATAATAAGAGCTGGGATATATGTTTCAAGTCTTCTTTGTCTAGCAATTCAATTTAGAAAAAGAAGAGGAAATATATACAAGCTATAATTAAAATAAAATCCAGCACGGTAAAGGGAAAGTTTGCTATCTAGGAATCATCATGTTTATTCAGTTATTTTATATCTATTTGGCTAAGCATTGTTTTATTTATAAATATATACTGGAGGGTCAAGTGGAACTCAGGGTTATAACAAAGGAGATGGATAATGGGAAGATCTTGTGAGACTCAGGGAAAGAAAAGTTCAGAAGTTAAAGGCAGAAAGCTCAAGAAAAATGAAAGTGTCTGAGATAAAACTAACTCTGCACAGCAGAAACCTTCAGAGCAAGCATGGCATGAGTCAAGATGGGATGAGCTGGGTCGGGATGAGATGGGAAAAGATAGAAAAAAATTATCAGAAAATAATAATTTAAGTAAAACAAAATTACCAAATAGGTTATTTATGTTCCAAAGAATAGCAATTATGTACGCCAAGAAATCTTACACCCTCACTGGTGTCATGAGCCACCTGAAGAAACAGAACATTTTGGAGAATTATAGTAGCACATATAATTTTCAAGCTGCATGTATAATTTTCAAGTTGCATATACACAAGTGGCATAGACATATATTTTAACGTATGACAGTAAAAAAAGGGTATGAATTGATGTATTTTGTTTACATGGCAAGGGTGGGAGTTGGATAGGCGCTGCAGGGATGACTTCTGTGAGGAGAGACTTGGGGTCACCCTCATATTGGATAGATTCCATTCCAACTAGCTCTGAAATTAAGTCACTGGCCACAGCAGAGCCCACCCTGCAATATATTCAAGAAAGAGAAAAAAATGCTGTGCAGCAGCTGTGGGAGAGTGGAGTAAGAGGAAACTTCAGAGAAAAAGCTCTGCAGTCACCAAGGTCAGTGCAGAAGGAAGGGGAGGAGGTGCTGCAGGTGCCAGAGTTGAGCCCCTGGTGCAGCCCATGGTGAGGCAGCTGTGCCCCTGCAGCCCACAGAGGTCCAGGGTGGAGCAGAGACCTTCAAGAAACCAGGCCATGGGAGGATTCATGCCTCAGTGGGTGGGTATGTCCTGAGGGAAGCTGCAGCCCATGGAGAGGAGTCCATGCATGAGCAGGTTTGCTGGCAGGATCTGTCATCCATGGGGGAGCCACGCTGGAGCAGTCTGCTCCTGAAGGACTGTGCTCCATGGAGGGGACCCATGCTGTGGAGCAGTTTGTGAACGACTGTATTCCATGGGAAGGACCTCGGGCTGGACAGGGGACAAGTGTGAGAAGGAAGGAGTGGCAGAGACAAGGTGTTATGAACTGGCTGCAACCCCACTCCCTATTCCCTCTATCCCTTGGAGAGGGAGATGCAGGGAATTTGAGAGTGAAGAAGACAAGGAACCTGAGAAGGATGAGGGGAAGTAGTGGAGGGAAAGCAGTTTTAGTTTGCTTTTTTTTTGTCATTACCCTACTCTATTTTAATTGTCAATAAATTAAATTAATCTTCTCAAAGTCATGTCTGTTTTGCCCATGATGGTAACTGGTGAGTAATTGCCCTAACCTTATCTCATCCCATGAGTTTTTTATTCTTATTTTACATCCATCTGAGTATGGGGAGTGAGTGACCAGTTTGGTGGGTACCTGGTAGACAGCCAAGGATAATCTACTACTGTTGAACAGTCATGTTTAGATGTATACCCATAAATGACATTCAGGGTGTAAGGTAGACTGAAGTTTGCCATTCTAGCAGATGCACATTGAAGTACTAAATTGCAGGAAGTGGGTTTCCTACAAGAAGAAAAATCTGTCCAAAAGAACTGACATCCCCCATTGCCTTAATAAGTAATGCTTCCATCAACAGTAAGAAGTTAATGTGCCAATAAAGAAATTTTGAAGGTGAAATTAGATGGATTTCTAAAGAAAAAAAACTGCTGGCTCCATGCCCGGTGTCAGGAAATCTCACAGGATGCACCCTTCAGGACTCTTCCTGAAAGGAAAGTATGTTTGGGTGGAGTTTGGTAACGCGAAAAGCAGAAATTCCAGGCATATCCGTGAAAGGGCAGAGTGCTTGGATTAAAAGCAAATTTTCTCCCTCCAGGAAGTGAGTATCAGATCAGCAGCTCTGTGATTTGGCTTACAAATCAATAAAGGGACAGGAGAACAAAATGTTACCCAGTAACCCAAAGAAATTATTTCTTGTTAGGAACCAAGCTGAGAGGAAGTGTGTACGCATTGACATAGTGCAAATACATTTATCTGCTGAAGTAAGACTAACATATTGAAAAAATAACTACATGACCATCAAAACCAGAAGATTACATTTCTCAAATCCTCACAATGTGCCTAGATGAGTGCTACTCAGGACTAAGTTTTTGGCATTTTTTGTTGCAGTGAAATATGATCCTCTTTGAATGTGAACACTAACAAGTAGCCAGAAGGGATGGAGCAAAAAGTATTTACTGGGAATAATTTGGGTCTCAGATGTCTTCATTATGCTCAGAAAGTAGAACATCAAAATGTGTGCATAAGCATGTTGGCATAAAACAGACATAAAATGTCTATGTGCAAAAAATCTGTGTGCAATTTTCTCTTACTGCAGAAACACCTTAGACTTATGAATTTTAGAAATATCTTTCTGATTTTAAAGACCTAACAGAGAGTTAAAAAGCAACAAAAGTAACATTTTGTATCATTAACTACAAAGATTTTAGAAAATTATAACTAAGCCAACACCATTTTTAAATCATGTGTCACAAGTGCTTCTGGATAAAGGAGATGATAGAAAGTGGGCTGAAACTTATGATCTGGGGTTTTACCCCATCTCTGATTTCATGAATATACAACCTGAATAAAGACTATAGGGAAGAAATTCAAAGCTCAGTAACATTTGCTAGGGAGGTAGTGAATTTCAAGAATGAACAACTTCCTTTATTCAATAGAACCTATAAAGCTTAATTCAATTTTCACAGAAATCAAAGAAAACCTACTTGTTGCCTTCTGGTCTTTTGTCATTGATCATCTTGTAAGGAAAACAAGGCTCTGTTTCTTTGATGTAAATGATACATTCAAAATAAACCCTCATTGTAAGACTAATTGCACTTATGTGATAACACAAATGACAAGCTTATTGTCTAATATGCATTTTTTGGGTGATAATCTGAATGCAGCGTGCTAATGTTTTGCGTTTAGGTAGACTGAAGGTCAATTCGGTCAAGTTATTTGGAAATGAGAGTATATAATGTCATTCACTTGGAACAAGAGGGGTGAGTAATTTTCTTTTTAGATGAAGAGTGGAGTACATTTTCATACACATGTATATTATTCAGTACATTGCAAGTATTCAGTACAAGAGAGGAAGGTATGTCCAGGATGTCTTTCAGTTGCTGTTTCCTTGATAGTGATCAAGTCTGAAAGTAGCAATACTGACTCCTCCATTATCTTCCTAAGCTAGAAAGTACTTTGAACACTTGAGAATCTTAACAGGAATTTTCTGCCAGCCTCATCTGAGCTAAACTTTCAGTTCACTGTGGGCTTGTTTTTTCCACATGAAGTTTAACTGTTGACTTTTTTTTGAACCTCTTAATTTTCATAGAGAAATTCATCTCATTATCTGTCTTTTCAGCAGTACTTAGCTAATAAATGCGGAAGCAAAAGAAAACCTGCTATAAATTCATTACCACTTTTATTCCAAAGACCCAGGTTTTCTACAATACTGTTAGGGATAGTAAAACCCAGAGACAAATGAAAATAAATACAATTTGGCAAGATCTGTTTTCTGGAGAACTGAAGAATCTAGAGGGCCAGTTGGTGAAGTGTGTCCAATTCAATTGCTCTAAATATAGACAAATCAGAAATAAACATCAAAAAAATCTTATTATTGCAAATATTATGAACACAGCTTTACAGGAGAGTCAGCTGTGGATTTCTGCATTCAAGAGAAAAGAATTAACTATTTCCAAAGAAATCTATTTGGTTTTGCTTTGTTGAGGTTTTTTTGTGGTTTTTTTCCCAAACAGAATGAGTGGTATGTGTGATCTATTCCCTGGGATCCCACATGTTTGTGCAGGACAATGCAAAACTTACTCATTAGCATGGATCCCATGCAGTGAATACTGCAGCCACAAGAGACCACTCTGACCATGGACCTCATGATAACATTTACTGGAGAGTCCCACTCTATTCCCTGACTCCTGCATCACGCTGGCTGCCTTCCTGTTGAACAAGAAAACTTACTCATCTCTTTAAACCCCATTTTGGTAAAGTTCTCCAGTACTGATAAATTCACACCTTTCCTTGACTGATTGTACTAGTAACTATACAAATGTTGAAGGAGGTATACTTCAGTTTGTGCTTGAATTTGTTTAGTATCATTTCAACACAAAACTAACAAGAAAAACTAATTTTGAAAGCATTTGTTTCATAATTTTTCCACTTCGAGTCTCGCATGAAGGACAGACTTTGCTCTTGCAGTGTTGATAAGCTGATAAGCAGCACTGATTAATTAATCTGGATTGTAAAAAGGCCTAAAAATGCCTTGAGGTTGAGGGAAAGAGCCTTTTCCATTCTCTCTGTTTAAAAGGAAAGACATACACGCTAAAACTGATTTATGAAGTGAGAAAACTGTAACATACAGAACTAATATAAAATCCAAGTATTTTTTTGGTAATAATTCAAGACTTTATTTTTTTGTTTGTTTCTCTTTAGGGATCATCAGAAATTATAAATTGAAATACAGGCTTCTGCAAATTTAGATCCAGGATATTTAAATTATATTTAATCCTACACCGTAACTTTTTGAAGATTAAGTCCAAAACTGGATCTTAGTTTCAGCTCCAATTCAGAAGGTGTAGAAACCTCACATTACAAGAAACATCATTAAATACTTCACCGTAAGATGGCCTCTCTCTCATGATAACATTAAGGGGAGTCAAAATTGTGTAGAGATAGGTCATAATGAAAAACATATTTAGGATTTTGTATAGCAGGAGGAAGTTATTTGCTTCATTTTCACAAAGTTTTATATTAAACATAGACACTAGTATTTTTTGAAAATATGCTAACATTAATTTAACCTGATTTTATTTATTTTCTGAGCCTCTGAGGGTTTCTACTGTAAGATTGGAAATATGTTTGATTCCCTCTAGTGGACAAAATAATATATAACTTCTTATGTTATCCAAAAATGGCTTCAAATTCAGAAAAAAATAGATTTTCTCAGGTAGCTCTGATCCACACATCCATAATATAAATATATGTATATTTAACATTTCCTTTTTCTTCTAGAATAAATCATGTGACAAAGCTACATAACAGATTTCTTTTCTCTCTCACTGTGTGGAATGACCTAATGCAATTTGATGGCATTGATCTGACTGTTTAGTCCCAAAGTAATGGTTGTGGGTTTCCAGAGTTCCATCAGAAAAAGAAGAAAAGTCCCTTTAAAATGCAAAATAAGTTAAAAAAACCCCTCAGCCTAGGAAACTGTCATTTACTTTTCGTAATATATTTTATAAGGAAGTACAAAGTGAGGTTACTATTTAAAAATTCAATTTTTCTTCCTTTCAGGTTCTGCTCAACTCAGATTTATACATACATATTTTTTATATCACTTCAGTGACTCACTACTCATTCAATATCTGCAGATACGGATCAGACATTGTAGATTTTATTGGATTTCTCTAAGGAGAAGCTGTGAAAGCTTCACGGATTGAATTGAGGATTATTGCGGTACATAGATGCTGCAAATATTTTTTTCGTAGACATTAAAAGGCATTGCTGGGTGACCATTACTGGCTACCTGGAGCAGTAAATCAGATATGGTATATTTACCTTTTTTTCTTCAGTTTGTTCTTATGTCTTATCTGTCATGTTCTCTGCGGAAAGTGAAATTCCTTTTAGCATGTTTTGATGGTCACTACACAATTTACATTGACTAATTTCTCTTCTTCCATGCAACTGACTGACATTACTGGTTTGACATATCAATTAACACTTTGTCAGTCTTTCCTTCCCACGTTATTCATTAGTAGGTCACCTTCACTTATATACCATCATTATATCATTTGATTGCATAGCTATTTCCATCACTGATTTGACACATATATTATTAGTACTTCTGTTTTCTTGATGCAAATGAGAGAAAATGTAATTTGACTTGGAATCCAAGAACGTTTATCTCCTCACATATTAGAAAATTTCATAATACATATTTAGTGTTCTCTTTGTCTCAGTACTCCCATTTTTATCACCAGAACACTTTGGTCTGGATGAAATAAAGGATTTATGTGTTTAAAACCAGCAGCAACAAAGTTACATTCATGAGAAAGGAACAGAATTTCCAAAGGCATGGACTTGGGTATCCCAGAATGGGATCCAAAACAGCGAGCAAACAGAATAAAGCCATACCAGTTGTTAGGCAATAAAGATTCCTAGACAGAAGGGTAACAAAAATCATTCCTTTTGAGAATACAGACCCTCCTGTCCATTCTTCCATTTAATTCTTTTCTTTCAGAGACATGAGCCAGGCTGACTTCTGGAGCCTGGCTGGAGACAGTTGTAGTGCTGCCCAGTTAAGCAGCACAGCACACAGTTCTTATCTACGACATGAGAAGACAGAGTTTCAACTTTTTTTCAGATTCAGATGTTTAAAATTGTATTTTTTGCCTCCTGGGAGGTTGCCCTAACCAACAAGCAATTATGCTTATCTGAGTGGAGCACATGTCCTTCTCTGAAGTCACACCAACACTCACCAAAGGACACACAAGGGTGGTGAGCAGAGCAGGATGCTGCAGCTCACTGAGGAGTGAAGACCTGTCTTCCCTGCCTCTGTGCAGCTATTGCTTCTCCATGGATCTTGAATTAAACAGTTACTGGTTACGATGAACAGAAGAATGGCACAAGATATGCTGTCACTATGCTTAATATCATTGTCTTTGATTTTAGAAAAATAAACAATCCTGCTTATCTAAAGGAAAGAGTAAAATTATCTGCATGTCCCATTAAAATATTCTGAGAAGTAGTCTGCTTTGTTTTTTATTGCCCTTTCTGGTCCATACAGACAGCTTTCATGGGAGAGCAGAGAAAAAAAAATTCTATCACCTTGAAAAGAAAAGCCCTTGTGAAGGGACAGGGAAGTTTTAGGACAATTATCTTTCAGCCACAAATAATAGATAGATGTAACCTGCTAACAGCAACTTACGATTAGATTAAAAAACCACTTTTCCAAGGTTTATGAAACCTCCATGTTTCCAGCAAAATCTTTTGTTCATTTTCATATTTGAAGAAAAAATAAATAAAACTTCCCTGCCTCATGTAGCTTTTTTCTCAGATGTTATGATATTCGTATTTATAGGAGAGTTTACATGTATTCTATACTCCTGGGAGTTTCTCTCCAGTCTAAAAGACTGATTAGTATTTCTTTCATGCCTGAATAGAGTTCAAAATTATCTCAACTGGAAGCAAGGGAGGGGAATCCAAATCTTTTTCGCTAACAAATCTCTTGAGCCTTACAAGGGCTCAGAAAGTAAGGTGAACTAAGCATTGCCATGTAGAGAAATTGTGTGACTATGTTTCTAAAAGAAATAACACTAACTGTTTTTAAAATCAAAATCAAACTTCTCGTACTAACCCAGAAAAATTACTAAATTTTTAAAACCAGTTTAATTTTGTCATTTCTATGGCTAATCATCCTTAAACATAATGTGGTTTATAACTATCCAATCTTTGTGTAGTGACTCAGTTTTTCTTTCTACATAGATATTTTTAACATACGATATGTTTAGGAAATTGGGATAAATGAAGGCTGCTTTTTCATTGTAGAAGTTTAGTGGCAACGGCATTTTTGTGAAGAGCTTAAAAAGCTTAGTTTAAATTTTAATCCAAACATTTGTAAAATTAGCAGATGGCTGCTGGCACTGTAGCATTATCCAAGTGAAACAAGTGCTAGAAACTCTAAACACATGTACAAGAAATGAAAATATTACTGAATTTAAATCATCAAAACAACAAGTTCTCAAAATTTGCCCATTCTTTGATGCTAGCAAAGGCATACATATACACCAAGGAAGGAAGACTGCTTATTTCCAAGAGGTACGTACAGAAGTAATAATGGCTTAAAAAGAAGGCATCATGGGTTCTGGTACTTTGCTATAAATGTTCTGATTTAGTCATTACTGAATTGATCACAGCAAAGAGACCATTTCCAGCATCTTTAGGCCAAGTGCTTGCCATAGTCTCTGAGCATGTTTCTAGCTAGTGGTATAGTTTATCTCATAAAACCACAGGCAGGAATAAAGTTTCCTTCACATAGGATCCCTGGAACTGCCTGCACTGTATCCCTGGAAAAGGATTAAGGCAGGAAGGAAGCTGATTAATAAAGGGCAGAGCCATGACATCACCCTCCTCTCACACTGCAAAGGCACATGAACACTTGTGTCAGACTCCCTCCTGCCACTGTCAAACACAAATAATTGCTGCCAAAGAAATGAGTTTCCAAGGAAGGTTGCCTTGCAGCACTGGCCCTGGCAAGGTGGTAATACCTCTCCTAAATACTTCTCCTCTCAACATAACCCCTTTGAACCTACATCAAAAGCAGGGTCAAAATGAGTCCCTTCCCCTGGCTCCACATGTCTGCAAGGAGTCTGTAACCTACTGCAGTGTTCACCTGTAGCTCTTCACACTGACACCCTACTTTCTCTCTAGGAAAGATCATTTCATGGTCTTGTCACCTTCTACATTCTCCTGGAGTCTGAGAGTTTCTGACACTCAGGACTGGGGAACATCTCAAACTGTGGGGCAATGAGGTGAGACTGTGAGGCCTGGGAAGACTGTGAGTATAGGTCCATCAGTCCATCATTCCCAACCCTGCCTCCGTCTCTTCCTGCAGGTTTCCCTGAGCCAATACTCCTAAGGAAGGCTTCCCCTGCACTTTTCTACCCCTCCTGCACTTTCACAGTGTCCTCCCTGCCTTTTTTGCTCTGCACCCAAAAATCTCCTGCAATGTGATCCCAAATGCTACATCTTCACATGCCTTCTGCGCCCCTTGTCTGTAGAGTCTCTGCTCCTTGCCTGGGTAATTATGCTGCAGGAGACAAGCATCAGCTGGCTGATAATACTATAACTATTATAAATCACTGGAATTTCTACTAATTTTGAATTCTGTTCTCAGATGATCAGGAAATAAATCTTTTTATTTTTCAGGAATATGTGTATTGTGTCGTAATAGCCTGCATATTTATTTTGCTTTTTCATAAGCAGGACATTCAGTTTTGTTTTTTTTTTTTTTGCAAAGAGCTTGAATATCTAAAAATTAATGATCTGCAATCCTCCATAGACAAGACTTCAAAAGAAATGCAGGTGGAACACATATGTTTTCTTCTTGTCAGTCTCAGTTAATCTAATGGCTTCTGATAGTATCTAGCAAAGGCCCCACAGCCTGGCAGTACTGGACCTTATGGAATTTGACATTACATATGTTAGTTGTGGTTGTCCCCTACTGGCTCATCTTATCTCTAAAACAGCCAGATAGAATCACTGGAGTTTTTAAACTCTCAAAGAAAAGGTAGATAAGACAAGTTAAAGGCAACGTAGGATGAGCCCAAATATTTTCCACCTCTCTTTTGCTAAAGATGGTTGATTTTTCATACATTCAGGGAACTAGGCTTAAAGATCCTTGGCTGAGTCCCTGACTAAGATGTGTGGCAGATGATTTTATTATCTTGAAAACATTCAATGTACTTTATATTCTTATTTATGACACTACATATGCATTCATCTGGATGTACATATTCCTGCTTTCCTCCTGTGACTGGTGAAGGGAATTAGCTCTCCAGACATAATCTTCTTTTGTCGTGTTCCTCAGCAAATTCTGTGACAATCTTTGTCCTCTAACCACAAAAGCTGTCACTGTGCTGTCACCCTATAGGCAATGCCAAAGAAATTTGCATCCTTCAGAGATCAGTCCTCTGAAATTAAAACATCTGGCTAAGGCCAGCCTCAGGGGCTCTAGGGTTCAGTGTTTTTCTTCTTTCCTTTTCTTTTTTCTTTTTTCTTTCTTTCCTTTCTGTAAAAATAAAACACTTTGCCTGGGAAGCTGGTATATAATTTCTTCCAGACCCATATTACAAGGATGCATAAGCTTGTAATCATGCATTGAATAAGGAAGAGTCCCCTCTTGCTGCACATGCCAAGGACTGAATAAACAGTGGTGTTTTTTTACTCTGTATATTCAGTGAACATTTGCTCCTGCGGACAGACTGGGAATTCACACAGACGAGCATGCGCATCTTTTGTACAGCCCCCCTCTAGATTCAGGTGGATGACTTGGCAAGGTGCTGTGGGACTGCTTGAGGTACAGATGCTCTGAAGTGTAACAGATTTGATTAGAACAGTAGGCAGCTTGATTTTTTTGTACGAGATTATCTCAGGGTTTCTCCATCATGTGCAACAGCAATAAATAAATGACAGGTCTGAAGCTAACTGGATCCTATGCAACTTAGGTCATGCTTGCTTTCAAGTCAGAAGTAACACAGACACAAATACAGGAAAAGGAATCTGCACAACTTTGTGCACCTCTCTGACCCAAGTACTGATCTTGAACAACCTAAGGGAACTATAAAAATCAGCTAGATCCTATTTTAAATACTCTGAAAGATTCTTTCTCCTATTCCTCAGTCTTTAAATCTTGCTTTCCAGTCTTCCACAGACATTTTCACTTCAGCAGATGTTTTCCCTTTGAGCTTTTCCTATTTAATACATTTCAAACTGAAGTCTCAAGCTGCTTGCTCACCTCTCTCTACTTCAACGGATCAGTTGAGATGCAAGGAGAAAAACAGCTCAAGCAGATGTTTCAGAAGTTAAAAATGTGAGAAAAATAAAAAGTGGAAGTTGCTAATGTGAATTTTATAGTTGTCTGTAGAAGCATTAACAGATGCTCACCGATTAATAACAAATTCTATCATTTTTGAAGAAAACTGATTGCAAATTCAAATTTTAAAAAGCTGCTTAGAAAAGCATGCATGAAGTAATATGATTTATTACATGCAATGAAAGACGATAAAATTTTACCAGATAAACATTTACTATATTTGAAACAATGAAAATGACAGACCCATGCCCCAAGGAATTTAGCAGGTTGTGGCTTCTCTGTGTGGAGGTGTACAAAATGTTGAGAAGGAGAAATTATTTCTCTGCACTGAGCTTCACAGGATCCAGTCAGTCACAGGCCCACACTTCTTTTGTCTCTTTTAATACAAGAAAAGCAACACAACTGTACCTTTCTGTGTCTTGGTTGCAGTCACTATTCCTCTTCAATATGAACAAGTCAGCTTAGTTCATGTCTTTGTGCACACTCTCCTGATTTGAGTGGCTAATGGCATCTTCAAGAATGCAGAACACCTTCAGCAGCCCTGAGAGGTTTATAACGTCTTGATGGTTTATCCAGACCTTTTTATGAGTGATATCCTGCTGGCATTTAAAAAAAAAAGAAAATGATATCCTAGAAGTCTAAGGAGGGAGTACAAAAGATGGGGAAAGCCAAGGCTGTTGATGTACTTGTTAATACCTATCCTCTTAGTTTATTTTTGGTTTTATATTTCCAGGGCCACTGAGGATCAGATTTGAGTTCTAGGGAAAAACAGGAGATGGCTCAATGGCAAGGACTATATCTGACAAAGACACGCTATGAGAAACAGCAGACATTAGGAGCACTGGTTTAGGATAGCTTTTACAGCAAAAGAAGGTTGGTGACAAAGAGTGAGAGTTGGCACAGGATACAACACAAACAAGTTTGACTTTGGTACCTGATGAATTAGTTACTGCACATAAAAAAGTATGGGAACTGTTACAATTTACAAATATGTTCAATAAGACAGTGAAACTAATTGATGTGTCCAAGACCAGATAGCACAAAATGGCAGCATTGTAAAATATTCTGAGCTGGAAGGGACCCTTCAGGATCATCAAGTCCAATACTTTGCCCTGCACAGGGCACCCCAAGGGTCACACTCTGTGCCTGAGAGCATTGTCAAAGCACTACTTGAGCTCTGTCAGGCTTGGTGCTGTGACCACTTCCATGGGAAGCTGTTCCAGTGCCCAGCCACTCTCTGGGTGAAAAATATTTTCCTGCTATCTATGCTCCCCTGACTCAGGTTCAGGCCATTTCCTTGAGTCCTGTCAATGGTCACAAGAGTGATGAGATCAGTGCCTGCCCCTCCTCTTCCACTCACAAGGAAGCTGTAACTGCAATGAGGCCTCCCTTCAGTCTCCTCTTCTCCAGGCTGAGCAAACCAAGTGACCTCACCACTCCTCATAGACCTTCCCCTACAGACCTTTCACCATCCTCATGGCCCTCCTTTGGATGTTTTCTAACAGTTTAATGTCTTTTTTATATTGCGGTGCCCAAAACTGCCCCCAGCACTCAAGATGAGGCCGCCCCAGTGCAGAGCAGAGTGGGACAATCTCCTCCCTTGCCCGGCTGGTGATGCTGGGCCTGATGCCCTCCAGGACATGAATGTCCCTCCTGGCTGCCAGGGCACTGCTAACTCATGCTCAACTTGCCATTGACCAGGACCCCCGGGGCCCTTTCCATGGCTGCTCTCCAGCCTCTCATTCCCCAGTCTGTCTGTAAATCCAGGGTTGCCCCATCCCAGGTGTAGAATCTGGCACTTACCTTGTTAAACTTCATACAATTTTGGCAGAATGGAAAATAACAAACCCCCACTCCCTCTCACACACTCTTCTGTCCTATTCAGAGTCTGAGCCATGGACTTTTATTGTAGAAGAGTTCTGCTTTGTAACAAAACCTGCTAGAATCCTACTGAAAACCTGAATCCATTTCCCCCTCACATCAATGGCTGTCCAAAAATCCTTTGATTTCAACAGGACTTGAAGTGAATCCTTTACAAGTGAAAAATTAAGAAACAAGACTTTTTTTTTTCAGCTTTCTGTGATAGACACTTTCACACCACATACTGGTGTAAAAATGTTAGTCATACGGTAAAAGCAGCATATGCCAAACTGTTATGTTGTTTTTGGGTCTTTTTAATGCACTCATAACATGCTCTATGTTTTCTATACTGAGAGATGGAAGAATCTCAAAACACCTGAGAGAATAAGAAATACACAAAGCTACAGGGAATATACTTCAGAGAACAGTTATTATGTAAGCAACAGCAATTATATTTTAACATCAGTCTAGTTACTTGTGAACCAAAAACTATGTTTTGAGTTTTGTTTGTAGAGTATAAATAAATCTTTACACAGGAGAAATACAGATTGTTATGGAAGCTAAAAATTTTGATGGTCTTGAAAAAATATACTACACATATTTAAATTCAGACCTATATCCATTGTCACCACTGTGGGAGGTTTGCATTATATTCCTCCATTTTTGAACTGATACAGTGTTTGAAGGAGTGTTAACATAGAATAAGATGTAAATATTTATTCTCTTTTTCTCTTCTTTACCTTCCTTCTCTTCCATTTATTCTCTGGGTCAGAACTTAAAGCTTCAGCTGAAGTTAACTGCACATAACTCAGTAACTTCATATATGCAGGATGGGGGAATTTCTTATCATTTCTCCACAGAATGCCCTTCTTGGACAGTTTTCTAAGAAGTGAAAAGGGAGTAACAGTGCCCACTAGATTCAGCAAAGATACCTGAGCACCATGTGATCCTTTTCCTGTAATGGTCTTTTGATCCGTAATTTCAAATAAAATCTAAAAAAGTTGTTCTTAAGTGAAATTGTGAATTCCTAAGCTAAGTCTGTAGAAAAGCTCTTTTATATTTTCTTTTGTATAGTTTACTGAAAGGGTATCACTTCACAAAAAAAGTAAGCAAGATGTATGCATATTGCTGTTTAGGTTAGTTAAACTTACACTCTCAATTCTGAAGACACATTTGCTTCGATAGAGTGCCATTTGACATAGGGCTGGTTTTCTTTAGTTGTTTGTATTTCGGAACAGGTTATACAAAACAAAAGTATAAATCTACATTTTTGACTGTGGGCATACTTTGAAGAAGTCAGTGTAGAACTATTTACATTATCCTTTCTAGACACTTGCCTCAGTAATGAGCTCTTTAATCCTATGTTGTTGAGATCCTATCCTTCTATGAAAAAAAAGTTAAATCAGAAAATGAGTGCTGGGTGTTTACTTAGAGAAGAATAAAAATATTCATATTTTCAGAAGCGAGTTCTTGTCATTTCCTTGGATATAATAACATTTTCTAGCACGTGTGCCTTCTGTATTAATTCTTTCAGTATTTAATTCTCTTTCATTAAAATGATATTAAAATAATGTAAAGGGAATGTTCTTGAAACAAAACCTTACAAATTATTATATAGAGCTGTGTTTAAGGAGTATGTAGTGATTTTACTCTAAAACAGAGACAGTGTTCTTAATATAATATTTGGCCTAGGAAATAAATACTTTAAAAAAATGCCAATGGACTTAGAGAACACAATTTGCTAAATTTGTTATGTTTATGCTTTAAACATTTAACACAATAATTTAGGAATAAATTAATAAAATATTAAAAAAATAAATAAATCCTTGTGACCAAGAAAGATGATGTATTACAAAAAGGAATAGTTCACTTTGTATTACACATTAGTCTACTTTTTTATCTAATAAAAAATCAGTAATGATAAACTTTTAGTGAGGCCATTACTTACAGAAATACTGATTGACAACAGTTCCAGATTACTTCCCTTAGTCACAAAGCAAGGGAACGTGTGTGTGTAGTTTCTCTACCTCAGCCAAGGTTCTCTTTGTTCTGAAGGGCACACCTTTCCTCCTCCTGCTCACTCTTCCATTCCTCACAGGTATTGCTATAGGGAACCAGGCACTACCTGCCCCTCAGGGTATAAATTCTGCCTCATTCCTGCCTGCACTCCTGTGAATGGGTTACAGGAGAGAAGGCTGTGCAGTAACCACCCAGAGACAGAGCACCTGGCAGACATCACGGAACCACTGAGCAGTTTACGTGAGAAGGGATCTCTGGGGTTTTGTCATCCAGCATCCTGCACAAAGGACTGACTTTGAAGTTAGGTAAGGTTATTCAGAGTCAAATCCAGTTAAAATTCAGGCGACCCCAAAGACAGAGATGCCACAGCTTCTCTGTGCAAGCTCCTCTGATCCTTCATCACCCTCACTGTGATAATTTTTCCTTTAGATTCTATTGGAATTCCTCTTTTTGAAGCTTTTGTCTGTTGCATCTTGTCCTTTCACTGTGCATTTCTGAGAATAGTGGCTCAGTCTTCTCTAGAACTACTCATTAAGGGAAGTTAAGAGAGCATTTAAATCTCCCATGATTGCTTACGTATCCTGATTTTACATAACTTGATTTTACTCATCTGCTGCACCACTGAGGAAGCGATGGCACTACTGTGATGCTTGACACAGTAACCTGGAGGCAGACCTTACCAGGAAAGCACTCAGTGGGAAGGACTTTGTTCATCCATACTTGCCTTCCACCACACTCACTTGACTTCCTGCACGTTGGAACAGACCATCCTTGTGCTTTGAGGAGCTTGAGCTGGAGTTTTCCTTCTCTGAACTCAGTGTTCCCTCTGCTGTTGCTCACTCTTTGCCATCATCTTCCTTCACTTCTCTCTGACTGATGATTTCTCTCTTAAATATGATTTCCCAGAGACACCACCACCATCAGCGAAGCACTCGGCAGTGTTCTGCAGAGGGTCTGTTCTGGAGCCAGCTTGTGCCCAGCTTGGGGTAGTCCCACAGGCCACAACTTCAGTACTCCCACTACCAGAACCTCTCCACCTACACCAATTCAATATTTTATTTCTGTGTATTTCTGAAAAAGTGTGGCAATTGTTAAGCTTACGTGTGAAGATACCCTGAGGCTTTGGGGCAGCACACACCTGCATCTTTCTGAATTATGATAAATGCTTTAAAATTCTTTGCAGCTTACAGGGATGTCACTGTAGATACCTGCCTTTAACAACTGGACTCAAATCACAATTCGCAGCGTATGACTCACTGGAAAGTGATATATGCTGTGCAAAATGAAAATGGTGGCTCTATCTGTTAACTTTTGTTCCAAATTTGCAATCTGTAACCTAAGATCTAAGTCATTGCTCACTTCCATCAGAGGGAATTGTTTTAATTTGATTTACTTAAGTATAATTGCTTGCAATTTATACTAATTTAGTATCTGCTTCAGTTTGTTTCCAATTCTATATATCAATTTTGTTGAAATCTCTAAAGATCACCACTTAAACTGGTAAGGACATTTCCACTCAAAAACATTTCTTTTCAATTTATTAACTTAGGATTTTGTAAAGTAAAATACATGTGACATTTAAAAATATTGGTTGAAAATGCTTGTATTATTTATTTAGTGTAAAAATATGGCATATATGTTGATAAAGGGAAACTACTGTGGTGTGAGTGTTTAGGTGAGTTCAGTCTTTTTTCACTTGTATTCCAAAGCACAATAAGGGTAAACTAAAGGCAGCTACAGAAAAACATTTTCTTTTGTATAAGAAATGTTCTGGTTTTCTGGGTATTTATGATGCATAACTGGTAATTTTGATTTCTTTATGTCCTGCTGTGGCATAAAATTATGGTAGCAGAAGGACAACAGAGGTTTCCTACACTTCTATTTTTTATTAAATTATTGTTCCATTGTGTTTCCCTTTTTAATTATTTATGTTCTATTTCTCCAAATATAAGCTGCTGTTTAGACCAACTAAACTAGTTTAGGTTGCATAACAATATAGAAAGTAAGCACTTTAACCTTCAAAATAATCCTAAAATACTTCTTTTCTGTACCAACATTTCACTTATTATTAGCCCTCCAGGGTCAAAGAGCAAGGTCTACACAAATCCTGGCTCCTCTGTGCTGCAGAGCAACTGCAATCCAGCTGTAAATGGAAGCTGAGTGAGTGTTAGATTCCATTTCCAGAGCAGTGCGAAGATACAGCCTGGCTGAGAGAATCTGATCCAGAACACATTTCCTTTGATCTAGTTATCTTCTACATAAATGCCTACACTTATTTTCCTGCAGCATCTGTATTCATATCTCCAAGTCACATTTTGTGATGTGTGCTTTATCCTTTCAATCTCAAAAATGTATTAATTTATTTGTATGCTTTTGAGTTTTTACCATGCCTTGCTCACAGTTCTTATGAACACAATCCACAATCTCATTTCTGACACACTAGCTTCATTTCCCTTCCCCACCTTATCCAAACAAGAGACCACAGATAGCATAGCTCAGAAGATAAATTTGATTGTCCCCACCATCACAAAATGTTGACATATAGGGAAGCTAACACATTGCATTTTTATCTTCATTCCTCTTACAATGCAAAATCTATTTAACCCAAGCAGAGCAAAATGGAGAGAGGATTCTTGGTATAAATGCAAGGCTTAAAAGCCATAAACAGTGTTCACCCTGTGCCTTAACAGGAAAAGCAACAAATAAAATGACAAGGTGGCTACTCCACCTCAGGAAAGGTTTCCTAAAACTTTACTCCCTAAGTGTCCTTTTGTGGCTCTAGGCAGTAAAAAGGAAGCAGCAGTGGGCATAGAAGCAAGAAAATAGGTCATTCCTTGTTTAAAAGTTCATGCTGCACAGCAGTTCCTGTCCTCAAAAGCTGTTTTCTTTCAGAAAAGCAGCAGGCCTGAATGCAACACGTTGTGCAGAAGTTAGGAACTACAGTCTTTTCAGGGTTTAAAAAAACCTAAAAAATCCAACAACCCAAACGACAACACACAGAATACTTGCCATAGTAAAAAAAAAGAATCCGTGTTTTTCTAGAACAAAGTCAACATTGCATTATGCAGGTCTGATGAACTCTTTTTTTTCTATATAGAGGTTTGCTCTCAAGGATTTAAATGCCTTATACAGAATAATAGATTTTATCTTGATTTGACTTAGAGATACTTTTTGGAAAATGCGGATTGCCACAGGCTCTGGAGGCATACACACTATCTTCTGTCCTCTATTTGGTATCTACTCACAGATTTTGCTGCCAAATATTGAACATTCCTCCCTGTCTATGACATTTGTGGCTAACATTAGCCATGAAAAGAATTATAAACATTTGAAGTAATTTTCTGGGGTCTTCCTCAATTATTATTCTATGGTGGTTGGCCCTGCTCTTCCCCTTTCAATATACTGAAACCATTTATATTAAGTTGTTTAGTAGGTTGAGATGCCTTCCCAACTTAAGCTCTAAAGTATTGGTCCTGACTGCATCACAGCTTCTTCCTTGGAAAATTGGTGCTGCTAACCAGTCTCTTTCTTAAGTGCCGGCTGTGAGTTCAACCAATCTTCTCTCTTTGATCTTTTGGGTTTATGCTCAGATAGATGAGACCTAACTCCCTGACAAAACTTTCATTCACTGACAGCTGTATTTAACCCCAGAGTACACCAATCTTCTCAGTAATTCACCTCTTGCTATTCATGTTTCAGCAGTAAAGTTACCCAATAAACACAAGCTGATTCGCTTCAAAGAAGTACTTACCATCCTATCTTCCTCTTTTCTACAGAGAGGCTTTTGTCTAGTGAAAAGTACATGCAGAGCAGTCAAGTTTACATGGCCATGAAAATCAAATCATGTACACTGAAAGGGACAGGACAGGGAAAAAGGAAAAAGAGAGAAAAATACCAATAGATATGTAATCTGAATCTAAAAGATCAGCGCACTGCTATGGATTTGTATGATTTCCAAACTAAGCAGAAGTCATGGCTACAAAAAAGTGTACAAGGTGCACCCAGGCAGAGCTCTGAGATCCCTATGATATGAATATCTCTCTCTCCAGCTGCTTAAACACCCCATGACCTCTGCTGCAGGTAGTATTCATAGAGTCATACATGTGCAGTGACTGTTGCCCTTCTCTTACTAGACAGGTTCTTATTAGATTTTGAGTAATCAGATACCTAGACCTGTAAGAAGTTCTACCTCATACCCACACATTAAGAACCACATACATGTATTGCACAGTATAAAAACACACGAACCAAGACAAGTATCAGAGAGATGAAAAGAGGCAGCCAGAGCAAAAGGTGGCATCAGATGCAAATACCACTATTACCAACTCTTATTGAGTGTTTTTAGTTCAGCACTCAACGTTAGTGGGGATTTGTTGCTGACCACTACGCAGCCCGCTTGCCTGCGGGCGATGATAAGCGCTTGGCCAGACAGACCGGCTGCGGGAATGCCGCTCTTTATCTGTCCTTTCTGCCGAGCTGTCAGCTCCGCGGCAGGTGGAGCAGAGGCAACCGATATAAAAGCAGCGAAGGCTGGAACAAAGGAACAAGAGCAGTCCTCTATAGCAGCACCGGAGATTTTATTATCTTGGATGCAAGGCTACGAGAGAGACCTTGTGGAACAGTTACACAGGGTTTTAAGGGGAAAAAAAAGGAGAGGGTACAAAGGGGGGATTCACGGCTCAGCAAATCAGGGAATGATAAGGGGTGACAGATATCCAATAATTTTTGAACAGGGGAGGAACATATTTGAACTAACCAATCAACATAACAGAACAGCAGAACTTTCCAGAATGTGATGAATATTAAAAATAACTCTGAGGGGAAAGGGGTGGAACTGAAATTTGGATTGACAACTTAAAAGGTGGGAGAATCAGGGGATTCCCTAGCCTTGCCTTCCCCATCCCCCTCAGAATCATTGTCCTGAGGGGAAAAATCTATCCATTTGATTTCATTAATTTTCATAGAGAAGGCAGGCTGGGTCACCGCCACAGGGATTATTATTGAACACCAAGGACAAGTAGCATGAGCAACATGGGGAAATAGAGCAGATGCTACTGTTGTCTTGAGTTTTGCAGTTTCTCAGTGTTTCTCCTTGCTGTAATACTTTCTCACACTTCTGTAAACATGGCCATGGTTTCTTAACAACTATCTATGTTTTGCTAATTGTCTGTGTTGTTATCATTCCAGTATACTGGGTGGAGAAATATGATAGATTGATGCTTTGACCAATGGAATTGAGAGGTGGTCATTTCTACCTCCAATCCACGGTGATTTGTAAAAACATATAAATAAAGGCAGAGGGTTCTGCCCTCTCTCTCTTTTTGCCCTCTCCGTTTGCTGTCTCTGTGTGGTCTTTTATTTGGCTCTCCTTTAGGCTCCTCGGCCTAGCCAGCCTGACCCAGTGCTACATGCTACTAGTAGCAAGCTAAATTGAGGAAAAAAGTCCTGCATCCTATCCCATTGGTGTCAAAAATGTGGTGAGATTTCTAGCCACATTTCTGTACTTACTTTGGTGATCTTACCAATGGTAGAGAAGAAAAATTAGTCTTTTCTATATGCAATATTTTCAGCGTGAGGGTCAGATAGTTTGCACAAAAGTCAGGTTGAAAAACAGGTCCTAGAGTAAAATCCCATAGAAGATTTTTAATTCTGTGGAGGAACAAGTCTGAAAATGTCCTCCAGACTAACACTCCTTTCAGTTCTCCAGATCCCCTTCAGCTGTACACTTTTCACAACACAAATCAAGACACAGATCTAATTTTTGTATGTCCTGTCTCCATTCTTTTGCATTCCTCCACACACCACTCATGGTCTGTTAACTTCATGTGCTAGTTTTTCTTTTGTTCTGCACTTCCCTTCATATGATCCCATTTTCTTTTCATTACTATACTGAAAATTGGAGCATCTTTTCAACCATTTTAACCTCTTCCAATTTTCTACTTAACCAAATTCAGCACCAATCCATCAATCCTGCCCTTTTATTGGATGCACCAATCAACATTGTATGGCAGACAAAACGCAAAAGAATCATAGAAATGCACTGCAGATTAAAAATATAATGACATACAAATAATGTGAGACTGAAATTGAAGCATTCATGCATTGCAGAAGAAAAATTATAAAGATTTGTGAGAAAATTAAAGTAGTCTTATACACAGAAAGAGCAAATGTCCTTAAAAGTCAAATGTAAAACAAATCCCATCTAAACCAGAATGAGGATAGTCAGCACCTCAAAACATTATTACAGAGGTGAAAGTGCAAGTTTTACCAATGACTGTACAGCCCTGCTTTGACATTCCAGACTGACAATTAAGACAAAAGCAATTTTAAGGATCAAGGAAAACATAATGATCCTAGAGTTTGATGAATATAATGATTAAAAGTCTCTTAATTAATTTGAGATAATGATTGAATCAAAACTTGTATCTTAATGGAAGATGACAATCTAATAGCAAAGCTGCTCCAGATGTGAGTATACCAGAGGGAGGTACAAGAGCGTCAGAGTTCAGGGGTTTTTTGCTGCAAGAAGGAACATAAGGATTTTCTGTGAGTTACACAAGAGTAAATACATTTAACTTACGTGTTGAAGTGCAAAGCTCCCCATTACATTGCTATTGGAAAAATTGAGACCCTAATAATACCTAAGAAAAAAAAACATTTATGGAAGAAAGGCACCTCTCCACACATACGCTAAAATCCTGACCATGGCACACAAAAGTTTTCTTCTCCCCTCCATCATCCCAAATATATACTACTTTATTGGAAAATCCTTACTCCCTTAGAACCAATTCAGATTTGTGCTGTACATCCTGTGCTGCATATTACAGTAGGTAAGAGGATTTTTTTGGTTTGCATTCCACCAGAGAACAAATATAATTCAAGTGCAACAAAATAAAAATGTTTCAATACAAGTCAACCTTCCCTACAACTGAGCTCAAGTATCAAATTCTCATCAGATTTATCATGACATGAATAAGAAGCATGAGTTTTGCACTTTTGTCTTTCTAAGCCATTTAGTAAAGTATTTCACTGCAAATTTTTCCTCAGAGACTAATATTCAAAGGGATATAAGACTGATAAGAATGATAAGACTCTTATAAGAAAGAAAACTGATAATATACTCTGACTACATGGTCACAAATGTTCAGGTTTCCCGAGACACCCTGTCTTTGTCTTTCTCGAGGTAGTGGAGTGCTGGACAGAGTCCTGGCAGGACCTGTGGAGAGAGAAGCCCGCCCTGGAGCAGTTTCCACAAGGGACCCACACTGGAGCAGTGATGGAGGACTGTCTCCTGCGTAAGGGACCCCACTCTGGATCAGGGCAACTGTGGCGATGGCCCAGCCCGCCTTCACCATGAGAAGACGTAAAGAAATAATTTGGGTTAATTCTCCCCCTCAGAGTAGTAATCCTGAGGGGGATGATGAAGGCAAGGCTGGGAAATCCCCTATCTCCCCTGATTTTCCCGCGTTTTAGTTTGTCCGTCAAGTTTCAGTTCCACCCCTTTCCCCTCAGGACTCTTTTAATATTCATCAAATTATTTTAATATTCATAGTTAGCTGGAAAGTTCTGTTGTTCTGTTATCTCTATTGGTTAATGTAAATGTCTTCCCTCCCCGTTCAAAATTTATTGGGTACCTGTCACCCCTTGTCATTCCCCTATAGATTAAGACCCTGGATCCTCCCCTTGTTCTACCCCTCCTACCTCCCTTAAAACCCCTGTCACGTTCGCTCCAGGCTCTCTTTGGTAGCTCCCCCATCCGGTTATGTTGTACGCTCATAGTGGCTACAATAAACTGAGGTGATCTGCTACCAGAGAGTCCATCCACCTCTTCAGTTCTGTTTGCTACTGTTTCAGCAACTGCTGCTGCTCCCTGGCAGGGGAAAGACAGCCTTGGGAAGGCTCAGCAAACCTGAGAGTTTCTAGCAGGTATATTGCCGAGCAGCCAAGCACTCACTACCTGTCGCCTCTGCTGACCTGTGGCCTAGTGGTCAGTAGCGACCCCACCGCGACAGGGAACAGTGTGAGGAATCCGCCCTGCGGAAGAAGGAGCAACAGAGACAACATGTGAGGAACTGACCACAGCTTCTGCTCCCTGTCCCCCTGTGCTGCTGGTGGGGAGGAAATAAAGAATTCAGGAGTGAAGCTGGGGCTTGGAAAAAAGGGAGGGGTGGAGGTAAGGTAGTTTTTAAGTTTGGGTTTTTTATATCTCATTATCCAACTCTTATTTCTTTGCTAACTAATATTTTCCTGAGTCAAATCTGTTTTGCATGACAATAACTGGTGAATAGTATCCCCCTGTTGTTATCTCAGTTCATTGGCTTTTCATTATCTTTTTCTGTCCCCTGTCCAGCTGAGAAGGGCAGTGATAGAGTGGCTTGTGGGCGTGTGATGTCCCACCAGGGTCAATTCAGCACAGTAATTTATCTCAGTTTTAAATGCATATCCTGTTTTATCAGGTCATTATTTATTTTTTACCAAATCAGGTAATCATTTATTTTAAATATTAAACTTTTATACATAGATAGGTAGTCATTAAGTTTTATTTTGGAAGATATTTAGAATTCTCAAACCTTTCCCTTTTACTTTCACCTTGAAACATATATTTTGCCTGCACATGTTTAGTAAGTTGTAATTTTTTTTAGTTAGATTTAGCACATTTCCGATGTAAACAAAAGCATTTTTCACTTCCTTTCTAACATAAAAGAACAGGACTAATGGAGTGAGAAAAAAACTAGATTTTTTTTCAACTGTTTTGACATATAAAACACTTGGAAAAAAGTTTTCTGAGAAAATTCTTTTCCACAATGAAACTGCTGTTGTAATATATTTGGGGGAAAAAAACAGGACTGCTAACAGATCTTCTGCAGACATCCAACTGCCTTTCCAGTCTGAGACAGATTGTTTAGAGTGAAAACACTCCAAATGCTCTTTCTAAGCCACGTCCCTGAGCTACTGGAAGGACATTAATGTCCTCAAAAAGTCAATGCAAAGACTTAATTAATTTTTTTCCCTAGGAGTTTGATTCTTAATGTTATAAAAAAGAAGCTAAATCCCATCTGATTAAAAGTTTTCAAAAAGGGATACAGTAGGTCAATACAAATTGTTTTTCTAAATTGGAAGATCTCGCTAAGAACAATTAAAAACCCAAACAGACCTCTTCAGCAAACCACAACAAATGAGGATTAATCTACAGAGCAATGTCTCACTTACAAAAATATCTGTCATTTTTGTTGACTTCAGTGAATAATACTATATATATCTTTCCAGGGTAAAGATGTACTTTATAAACTGGATAAAGTAATAGTTAAAATACAAATTACTTAAACTATCTAAACTTTATTTTGAATTGTGTTTACAACAAAAAGATGGCAGAGTGCAACTACAGCAGAAATTTAACTGAAAATATTTTCTTTATTCTGTCTTTGGTTTACTATTTGGAGTGATTAAAAAATCATAATAGACAAATTTATCAGGATATGCAAGTATATCACAGAAATAAATCTGCATTACAAACCAGAATTTGCGCTACAACACTATTATCCATCACAATTCACAAAGATCAATTCCAGGTGTTCTCCAATTAGCAGAGACCAGACTTTGCCATTGCCCTTCACATAATCTGTATTCACAGGTTTGCATTGCATTCAGCAGCTTCTTAATCCCTCAAAGGTATTTTGTAAAATGTAAAGAGAAAAGCAGATTATGAACTCTGAGTGATCACTGTAACCTATGTCAACTCAGCCTTTCTTACAGAAGCTTTATTCTTTTCTGCCTCAGAAACATCAAAACACACTTGGTTTTAGCAGTGCACAAAAATTCCTGTCTAAAAATATTTTTTCACACACATCTGTTCCTCCTGCCAGAAGCTTTCATCACTTCCTTTCCCTGTGCTAACCATTAACATGTCAGATCAATTTTGACATATTCAGAAAATAGCAATTTCTTTCCTCATGATTCCTTTTTTCATCCAAAGATTCAGTAAACTCAGGTAAATGAGTTAAATTAAAGGTCATAAATCAAAGGAAATAAAAAATATTTCTATGATAGCGGGAGGTAATGTAACACTAATAACAGTCTGTTTCCAATGTATTTAATCACATGTATATGGTAGTAAGCTCTTCTGTCACATTCAGACTTGTCCCCCTTGTACAGATTCTGTCTGCTGGGTTTTTTGACCTCTCCTACATCAAATTAGCTGGTCTTCTAACAGTGGCACTCATCTCGAATTGGACCATGACTGGCAAAATAAAACCATCATTAATTTACTATGAACATATACCCACTCTATATATTTCATTTACTTATGTCATCTTCTAAAAAAATAGCTCTAATGACAAAATAATAATATTACACCATTTTTTTATACAGTGTTTTCAACTGCTGTTCTCAAGACAGTCTTTAAAATAAATTAGTTGTAATTGCCATCACTTTGCTCTAGACATTCTATTAAATACAGTTTTTACAAGCTGTTTACTAATGAATATATTTGAGTTTTCTAAACATTAGCATGTACCTAAATACTGCTAACAGGGCAACATTGTGATAGAAAACCAAAGAAGTAAATATGCAAATTTACTATGCCTTTTCCATAGGTTGGTTACTCAGGAAATATTGGTGAGGAAGGTGAGGTACAGTACCATTTTCTTCCTCTTATTGACTCAGTGTTAGAACCCCAAATCAGTGCATTTATCATCATTTTGATATTTCCTTTCCCGCAGATTAACTCACAATTTGGTCTTCACAAGCTAAAAAAGAGGACTGTTAAGGTCAGTGCAGTTACATTGCCATAAAGTCTTGGTTAGCTATCAGTTTTAAATATTTCCAGATCATTAGCCATGTGGAGGTTGACTTTTCAGAAAGCTGAGAATGCATCAGGCCACATGCAACTGGCATTTGGCATGATCCACAATTTCTACTGCTACTGCAGACAGTCTATACTGACTTCCTAAATTTTTTGCCAAATGTTGCCTTTTCTTCTACTATGAAGAAAAATTATTTTTTGTCTTATGCAGACATCACTGATTTACTGAGATATTCTCTAGAGCTATGATTCATCAAAGTGAAAGCCAAATAAATACCACACTGGCATATATATAAAAAGATGTGTTACCTAGCTGAGCTCATGTCACTACAAATCACCTCAGCAGACGTTGGCATTATCCTTTTTCTTGGGCTCAGGGGGTCATTTGTAGCTCCAGGTGAACACATTTGCAGGTAATGTTTGCATGCGTTGGCTGATTTGGAGTTGCTGCAGAGTGTGAAGAGCAGAGTTCAAATTGCAGCTGCGGCCTTTCCCTGAGGACAGAGGGAGCTTTGGGAAAGGCACAGGTTCTGGAAGGTAAGGGGTGCCCATGAGTTAGCAGGGCAGTACAGGGGCTCAGTAAGCTAAAATCCTTACAAGGAAAACAGGACTGTTTTCATTATCTTACTCTAATGCTCTCATTCACACATGAAAGCTACCAAGGTGACAAACAAAAGTAGATGTGCATCCAGTTAAAGCCAGGTAGTGGCATAAAAGAATAGAAAGGTAAATGCAACTCCTAAACATAATTCTTTTCTCTCCAGACCTTTTCTTCATGGTAGGTTTTAGAGAAGCATTAACAACAAGAGCATGTAGCATGGATTGAAATTTGGGGTAATAGTGAAAGAGCCAAAAATCCATTTCAGAATATAATAGGCCTAAGAGAGAATTATAAGAACATATTTACCATATTGCACTAATAATTAAACCTGTCAAGGAAATGAGTGAGTAAATTAAATTTGCTGTTTAAGTTATACTTACTAGCCAGAATATTTATGGAATTGAAGATATATCATAAACATATTTAATGAGGTAAAAATGTTCAGAAAATGTAGAAGTTTGGAGATTTTTGACTACACTTCCTCACCAAAGCTAGTTCCATGCTGAAATATATCTACCATCTATCCAGCACTACAAGTTCTAAAGAAAAAATTGGACCCAAGGTCTGTGATATTCAAAAGGAACCATATATTGTACAATATATTCTCTGCTCTAGTCCTTTTTATAAGAAAGAACTACAAAGGACATAATCAGTAAAAAGGATAATTCTTTTTAATTGAACTATTCAGATGTTTCAGTGTTTATACAAAACTCTGGAGCCTTAAATAATATATTGGCTGGTTTCAAGCCTGGATTCCAAGTTATTTCAATCTTTAAATATTTTAAATAATTGTAAAATGCTGGGAATATTCAGGATAGTCTGGAATTCATCTTTCTCAGTTGAATCTGAAATAGATTTGCATGGTCATATGCCACGGGCTCTTACAAATGAAGCATGCTCACATATCTTTGTTCCATAAAACCTAAATTACCAGATCATAGACACTACTTATTCCAGTTATTGTGCTATATGACTCCTTTGCTGCTGCTGTTTGCCTTTAGGAAACTAAAAAATTTAAACCACTTTGTTGTTTAGGGGTTTTTTTGTAAGAAGTCAGGAACTATCCAAGCAAATATTTCAGCTACATCAGTTGGGAAAGGAAACCTGGTGTTGGTCATCTCTGGATTAAAAAATGGATCTTCTGTGGTGCTATGAAAGGAAGCCTCAAAGGAGCACTAAAGCCTCTTACAAAATTCTATGTGTCTTTGATCCTGCTAATACTTCAATGTGAGGATATAATCATATTTGATGCTATAATTATTAACATGGCTATATATTTCAGATGATTGATAAGGTTAGCACAGTTTATTAGAAGGCTAATAAAGTTTAATCTTATTCAAACAGGTGCAGAGTGCACATTCTTCTGAAGAAAAAAGTATTTACAGCTGCTTTGAGTGAGCCCACAATAATTAACCATTAATCAGAGCCAGTTGAAGAAACTGTTTAAATTACATGCAACTATGGGCTTTTGGCTTAAAAAAAATTCTGTTTTCTTAGCTTCTCCCATACTTTCCTTGCTATTGTCTCTTCCTTTAAATCCTTAATCCTTTTATATTCTTGTATTCTTTCAGGCAGAGAGAGATATTTATCATTCAGCTTATTTCTATTAAGCAGGACATCTGTGCATGTTTATTTAACCAGTTTCTATATTGGATCCACAGTTTCACAGTTTTATTCTTTTTATGGTTATTCCTACTGCCTCCAGATGAAATAACAATTTGTAGGTATTGTGTCCAAGGCCTGTTCCTTACTCGAGAGTTCACAGAATTCAGAACATGTGTTTAGGTACAAAGGTTAGGAAGTCTTTTGAAACAAAGGAATTCTTAGCATTAAGACAGCAAGAAGGGTTAGAGGTATAGAAAAGATGTCTTGGGTGACTGGATAGAAGTGAAATATTTGAGTCCTTTTCTTAAACACATGCTTTGCCAAGTATTTTATTTCCTTGCGTATTTCAAACGGACTTAAAAAAGGAAAGCAAATGAACATGACATGAAGTTCCACTGACTGAGGCACTGGGATAGTCAGACTTCTTTTCCTAGCCTCTCTTTTGCTTTCTGCATTAGCAGCCATTGGCTAACTGCAGGAATAGTCAGCAGAAAGGAACTATGAACATTAAAACCTTGGTTATCTAACAGCCTGACCCCAGAGCCAGAGACACTGTGGTCCTTGCCTAATGGCTGGTTGAAGGGTCGTCCTGTGGAACATAAGGGTCTGAACTTCAAAGGAGCCAGTAAACCCAATGTTCTTGATTTTATCTCATTAAGGCTAGGAAGCATCAGTTTCAGCAGAATTTTTTAAAATGGAATCTGCACTCTCAGTATTATGTGTATTCCAAGCAGAACTGTCCATTTAGGCTTTTCAAAGAATTTGGTCTCAGGGACCTTTGGTTTCAGATGGACACAAGATAGACACAAGTAACAAGCACACAACTGTGGTGAGAGGAGCAGTTGTTTTCTTGCAAAGAAATGAAAGCACCTGAGAATTTAGGTTTTGTAAAACCGAGTCTACTCTACAGTTTTACAACCATAAATAAGACAGGAGTTTTGTGGATTTGTTAGACACTTAAATTTGGCTGGTGTGACACACAATGCTGCCTCTATTATGGTCTTTAGCAACCCCTTTGAAGAATTGTAAGTATACAGATAAAGCCAATATAAATTTTTTGGTCTACAGTAATTAGCTCCCCTACACAAACTTCCTGACCAATTACAGGTCATCATAGTTGAGTAGTAATCCCTCAAATACAGCAGTTCACATGGTTTTCCAGTTTTATTACAGGAGCTCAAATTGAAAAAAAAGCTGTAAAATTTAACAGATTAGAAAAGGCAATTTCTCTCTCACTCAGAGAAAGCTCAACCTTTTCTCCGATGCTAATTCAAATCTTGTTGAGGCAGAGCTTAATCCCATATGAACATCTTGAGAATAATTTGTGCAAATAAATTAAGGAATAAAGGAATACATTAGTTTACATGTAGCATCTATCTGCAAAAACTCTTCCAGGCAAAATATCTATGCACTCTACATTTTTCCCAAGTCTCTTCAGTCATTTCCAAGACAGTACTTAACTGTGTAATAATCGAGTGCACATTATGATTTTCCTCCTTTATTATCCTAAATCTTCTTTTCCACTAAACACAGATCATTGTATAAGTAGGTAACTGAGTGGGTAATATAAGTGTCATGAAAGCATTTTCTTATATCTGGGTAATTAATCTTAGCATATTTCTTAGGAGCAAACTTTCTAGAAGAGAAATAGTATTAAAAACAAAAACTTGGACTCAAAAAAGCATGTATTTTGCTTTTGCCTTGAATTCTGTATTTATTTAACAAAAAAACTGGCTTTCTTATTGGCATTTATCAAATGCAAATTGTTAATTAAATTAATGACACCACAGTTGGCTAGGTTCTTTCCCACGTATGGTAGGTGGTACCAAAAATGAAACTGATACCTGCACTATTTTTACTTTTTTTGTAAGATTCTCATAGTTAAGGAGATCATAGAATTTAAACCTGCATTGCATAAAAATAAAAGAACAGACATTCAAATGAAAACATATAAGTATTTATTTAATTTCCAATAATGGCAAAAATGCAAACACTTAGGAAATGAGCATAAAATCAGAATTACTATCCAGATTATACTCTGCATATAGTCTGCTGAAATAATTTTCAAACATAATATCCTCATAATTTTCAGATTCATTAAGGAGGATTAAGAGTAATCATCTTTTCAGGGACAAATATCATTCTCTAGATCTTCATTATGTCTGCTGGACCCAAGATATGACTATCTGATATTAGAAAGGTACTTTATCCTGATGAGATGTGATAATCCTTAGAACTCATCTATTCCTTCTGCAAGTATATTCCCTGTAGATAAATGGGGGGAAAAAGTCTTCATTCTTCTTTCTTGATTAGAGAACACTTCATAGCTTTACTACTTGAACTGGTAACGTAACACAGCTTTTTGGAGTTTACACACTTCAAACTCAAAACTTGATGTGGATCAGGCTCTTTGATAAGTTTTGAAAGTCAGAAGTTTCATTTCCAAATGTACAGTCTCATGGACTTTTGAACCTCTTCTGTTTCCCCTTTAAATTCTATTTTAAAGTGATAAATATTGCACAAATTAAATTGGGTATGTTAAAATGTGTTACAGACCTCTTAAACCACTGGAAAGATAGAAAAGGAAGAGGAAGGGATAACATGCCTGTGAAAAATGAGGCAACTCTTGAAATTTGATTGAAAAGAAACTTAGGTTTATTAATAACAAAAAGGGGGTAGTAAAATAAAATAAAAAAAAAGAGTAAAAATCCGAGTCCACAGCGATAAGAGACACTTGAGGCTGACAATAGCAAAAACCCCAACACAAAACCTCTAACAGTGCTGAGCTTTGCTTGGTTATCTTCAAACAGAGTTATTTGGCAAATCGGCTTATCACCAGCACCAGGCAATGCCTCTATTAATCCCTAATCGAGGCAAAAAGCGAGCTCCCGACCCTGTACTCCCCATTTTATACCGCTCTTGGCTCCTCCCATCACCTCCCATTGTCCCGCCTCTGAGGTAGATGTTGATTGGTAAAGTCCTTTTAGTGTCCAGTTAATTGGTTTAAGTCTTGGAGGTGGTGTAAGGTCTTCTGACCAATGGCTCGTTGTTGCTAGGGCGGGGTCTGTAGGTGATGTCATCTGGAGTTTTAGGCGGAAAACCTTCCTCATTAAAATTCAGGTCTCCGTGAAGCTTGGTAACAGGCCAGCAGTCAAGTTTCTAAAAAGAGCACTTTGGCTAGGGGTGAGGGTTTCTCTTTCCTTTGGAGCACAGCTAAACCCAGAGATGAATTCAAAAGATATCATGGGGTTTCCAAACTCCTGAACTTTGTTTAGAACTTAGAAATAACACTTAACACTCAAACATCAAAGAACATGAATTACAAACTCTCTTAATCTTAGGAATTAATTAACAACTTAATTAACTACTAACAACATCCATATTTCAAACTGTTCATTTGTCTCTTCATAAATGCGAAAGCCAGACCTGTTGTTCTATTTATGACATGCCAGAAGTTGGATTCTCAGTAAATACCTAGAATATATCAGCATACAGGAAAAATCAATATTTTTACAGAAAGTAGAATGTTAGATGAAAAATGATGAATCACATGAAAGTTCATAATCTTATGAGTGTCATATCAGCCTAGCAGGCATTCATTTTGGATAAGTAATCCTAATATCACAGGATAAAGATTATATAAAGGAATTGCCAATATTTTGTTATGGAAATGAGAAAATTCAGGGTTAAAATAGAGACGAGAGGTTTCTTTTCATCATCAAGTGAAAAGATCAGCAAAAATTCATATGGAGCATCTTTCTGTATCTCTGTGGGAATTCTGCTTCTTGTGATCTGCTGCTGCCAGATTTAATGTGCTGAATTTATTATACACAAAGTTGTCTGACTCACAAGTTGTTTTTATTTCCTCAGCACAGATACTGCTTTATGTTGTTGTTCAGCAGCATAAAATGGTTAAATAAAGTGTGTTTTTACATTGCATACTCTACATTTTAACAAAAAAGGACATGGGTTATCAAATATATTAAATACATACTAAAAATAACTAGGTTTGCCAACTACGTGTTACTTGTAGAACAGCCTCTAATTCCTTTTTCAGGTTCCTCTATTAAACATTCATCACATGAAATGATCCTCTGACCACATCACCTGTTATCCCTGAGGAAAGTATTCATCTGGTCAGGAAAAGAAATATTATTTTTTTTTTAGTTTTCTCCATTTTCTTATTTCAAACACAGTAAAGCAGAGCTAAGAAATGAGAGGAGGGCCCCTTTCCTATTTGGATTGCTGTCACTGAGGAAACAAGGGTGGGAACATGCAGAGAGTACTTTTATTTGAGCATCTTTTATCTTGTACACGTAATGATTTCTCAGATCATAAATAACAGTAAATAACAAGGACTAAATATACAAGCAACATAATCAAGCTCTTTACCAATCCCATGGTGGGGACAATTGATGAGCCTCTCCCAGCCAGAGAATTGTCAGGTCAGAGGAGAAGGGTTGGATCTGTTACATTTTGAAATTAAGTGACTTGATGGTGTTGTCTTCTGATGTTTGGCTTTGTCTTGTTTGTTTTATCCTTTTTCATGTCAGTATTTTTCCTCTTGTATCTTTCAACTGCTGAAGACAACTATCTCAGCTACTGCACTTCTGCTTGTTTTTCTGTCTTATCTTGCATAGCTCTAGTTCCCATAGCTCTTATTTCTAAACAACGGTTTTCTCAGTAAAACCAAGCCTTAGTCACAGAGTTGTCAATGTACCAAACTAAGCCTGGATCACATTCAGCTGAATCCTTAGACAGTGGGTTACAACACAACAGCTTTCAGAGCTGAACAGATTTACTCAGTGTTTGTGGCGAGCCTGGATTATAGTCTGGCCATCCCTGCTGAGCTCAGTGCCTTCTCTGCTAGGCCACATTGCCTGCCTTCACTAGTAGATACATACCAGCATTGCCCAAACCCCTGTGCTAAAGAGCGCCATTAAGATTGCAAAGTCAGTATTCAACGTGTGCAGATGCTGAAGAGGAGTTACTGATATCACCTAATTCACTGCTTTGTCTATTTATATAATCTGAGATAGATGTATCATATGGCCACTTCTTAAAATAGGAGTCCTGCACTATTTAGCCCTCATTTAGAAAGGAGTTATTCAATATTCTGTTGCCTTCCATTTACAACGCCTTATTTGTTGCACTTTATTAAAGACAATTATAAATTCCTCATGGCATTCCCTATAAAACTCATCTCTGCAGTTACCTACAAAGATTAACCACAAATTTTGGCTGTTCCATTCAGGTTAGTAGGAACCTCGCTTCTAGACAAAAGAATTTTACATAACAGTTCGTTGTTGTTTCCACTCATGCCATCAAAATACAAAGCTTTAGCCTCAAACAATCTTCAAAATTACCATGGTTTGTTCTTGTACTAATAGTAGCTGATAGTCCAGGATTAAAAATCTACTACCCCTTTTCCTTTAATTTTTGGTTGTCATGAAAAGTAAAGGCAGTCAAAGTCAGGAATACTTCAGGGCTGTGGGAAGCCTTTTAGAACTAGAAGTCTACAGAAACAGGGCCTGAATATTCGTGTCGAGTAAAGATTTAGCTGTTGTGCATTCTGCTGTTTGCAGGAATTTTTGATCTCTCTCTGTGACTGTCCTAGGGTCCTGGAGGAAAGAAAGATGAACTTAGAAATATTGAGGGAAATCTATCTGCAAACAATTTCACTGTCTAGGAATAAAAATTATAGGGTTTTAGGTAACAACTATTTCCATGTCTGACTAAACTTGAGACTTTGGCTGAGAACTATTTTAGGCCCTTATTACTTTTTTTTCTATCTCTACAACCAAGTCCAGTTCCAATTCCAGTTGTTGTTATTGAAAGGTGAACTAAAGCACTGAATTTATATTTTATACATCAAGGGGTGTTTACCAAATAGACAACCACCCATTCTTCTCTAGTTTCAGAATAAAGCCTTTATTGTGCAGATCATTAAGGCAATGTAAGTAATGTAGGCTGAAGAGGAACCCCTTGTGTCTGAATTGATGCAATAAAAAGGAGGTGTCTAAATCTCACAAGTAACTACAGGTCTAATAGGTGTAATTGGTGTCCATCAATGCTCACTTCCTCAGGTCTGCTTTGTTTTCTTCAGCTCCCCACCATAGATCTGGGAATTCTGGGAAACAAAATTGTCATTTTATAACATGAGACTGAATAGGTATCAGTTGTCTGCAGAAGGTTTATTTTTGCTCTATACCTTTAACCAAAATCATGTTTCCTTGACTATAATTTTTACTGTATATGTGATTGGCATATCAATTGCCCAGTAGTCTTGACTAGTATTTTTCTTATATTTTAGCAGTTCCAAAATCTTAACTTTTATCCCTGTCAGCCTACAAAAATAATATTGTCATAAAGCACCAATGCAACTATATCCATAGAAACCTAAGAACGAATACTGTTTTAGCAAAATAAATGACATGTAGATTTTATTTTCTTTCTCATACAGGAAGATCTACATTGATAAAAGTAAGATCACAGAATGCAGTACCCTACTATTTCAATAAACAATCAAACCCTCCACTAGCTCACAATCTCACAAGATCTGACTTTCCCATTTATAGCAAAATTTCCTCTCTCTAATTTATTTAAGAATTTAGAAAATAAACTTTTTGGAATACAGACTCTCAGTTAATTGGTTGGAATTAATAATGGTATGATTTGGGAATCTATTACCTAGTAATGAGAGGTTATACTTTCCACAAATATACTAACAGTTTTTCATTTTAAAGGTTATAGGGTTTTCACATTTACAACACATTTTTTCAGCAAAAGTGACACAAGATTTTCCTTTCTGCTTGAAGAAATTCCCTATAGTTGCATGACTTAAAAAGCAATGTGCCCAACATTTCCTAAAGCAATGACTGTAGATTATCTTTTCCCTTCTCTGCAGCTCAAGTTCAGTGTCATTCATCTGCTGTATTGTACACATAAGGTATTGTGTGATACAGGACCCTGATTTTTTAATTTTTTAATAAGAATTTTGCATTTTGGCAGTCAGTGAGACTTTCTCAGATAATTAACGAACATCCTTGCTCACAAATTAAACTCATTCAGTTCTGGAGAAATCCAGAACAACATTTTGTGTGCGACAGCATGATGCATTTTTTCCATGATGAAGTGATACTCTCCTAACCCCTCATCCTTCTGTAGATATTAAGCACTGACAATCTTCACTTCACTGAAAAGGACCTCTCTGATTTATAACACTCATACTTACTAATTTGTCTGTAAAGGCCAATTAGCTAACTGAAGTGCTCAAATGAGTCAGTAGTAAAATGGCCATTGCAGCAAGGACTTAGCCACTACCAAAGTAAATCATTTCTTCCTTTTAATAAGACTCAAAAAAATTATTTCAGCTGCCCATTGCCTATGCCTCCTTCACTGTTTCAGATTCAGTTTTCTATAGGCCAATTAAAGCTATGTTTGCTGAAATACACTTCAACACGATTTAGCAGGAAGCAGTAAGTGCAGAACATTAAAAAAACAAGGCAGATGTTTGGATTAACTGAGTACAACTTTTGTACTCAGACCTTAATAATGAACAAATTATTTTTATGTAGAAAGCCAGCAAAACACAAAATACAAACATAATTTCATAATAAAGTTAAACACAGAAATTAAGATTACCCTGCTGATTTTCCCAGCAGGAACACTGTTAAGGTATGAGCTGTCATAGAGCTGGGGTTTTGTTTGATTTTTTTTTTTTTTTATGCTACTTTAGCCTATGTCTTGTTTAGTAGGTGAGGCACTTTGCAGATTTGTAGAGTTCACCAACAACAGCACTGGTTGTGTTACCATTTGTCATTGAAGCAATTCTCTGCTTAAAAGATACTTCATGTCCTAAAGTCTGTTCCTTCCTGTGCCCTCTGCAGCTCTAGCAATCTAAATAAATCAAGGTTCCTTTACAGTAATGCATTAATATGGAAGTAACCCAGAGCTTCTACCCAGCTCATCGGAGTTTACATCTTCTTATGTATCTTTGCGTTGCAGTTATATAGTGAGTTTGAAGGAGATGAGGGTATTATCTGAAAATTGCATACATACATTTTGTCAGGTAGCAAAATTTATATAGACCTATTATTTGTCTGAGTCTTTCCACATCCATCCTGAGAATATATGCTCTCTTTAAGGTACTGTAAATCTAACTGTCCCCTAAATCACCTTGGAGACTTCTGTCAAAATGAATAGGATTAAAGCTATCAAGAGTTTTCCAAAGTACATATCTTTCTAAAAATCATAATACGGGTTTTATTTTATATTTATGACAATGCAAAATAATTATTGATTTATCCAAAGGCAGCAAAGACTCTTTCTTAAAGTATTGGAAGGGATTCTGACTTGGAATAATGAAGTGCCTAACAGCCAATATTCTACAGCAAAAAGCAGATTTCTGACATTAAAATATATGCAACAGTCAGGCTTTTGCTAAAATGTGTTTAGTTTTAGAATGTATTATTTATTAAATAAACTTGATTTTCATTTGCCTCTTTTATTATCTTCTTCCTTTACTATTGTTCTAGGATATTTTACAGCCATTTGTATTCAAAACAGAATGTTAAGACTGTAGAGTGTTTCTTGCTAGATGGGAGGCTTGACAAGTCCAAAGAAATTTATAGCAAATGGCAGCATATAACCGATGAAGGCTTACTGGTTGCTTTATTTACCGAAGCTGTATGATTTTGTAAGCCTGGTGCTTCATTAAGTAAATGCCTTCAGTTTTAAATGTGGTTGCCTCACTCTTTAATTTAGATGGTTCTAGTGTTACAGTAAAGATTTTTATGTTGCGGTTCCTGAAAATAGCTTAGCTATTTAGTCTCTGAATCATTATTTTAATACATTGAAGTATAGACATAATAGAATCACTTCATCCTCCTGTTAAAATACTGGAATGAAGCTGAAAGAAAACAATAGGATCATCCAGGATCATTAATAATGGTAAAGAGTGACCAGAATGAGAAAAGGATGAAGAGCATCTCAGGCTATAACTGCAGAAGGAAATGGTGAGGGGAAAAAAAGGAGAAACACCATGGAGCACTAGGAAAGTTAAGCTCTAGGCAAAAGTTTCATAATGGAAGCCCTTATTCCATTTCCAACAATGCCACTAAACAGCATACTTAATCTGGCTGGAATAAGAATCTTTGCCACTGAGCTAGAGAGACTCAAAGAGAAAAATATTTGCTTGACACCTTGAAAGCTAACTAGAGTATTTATCTATGCAATTCCTGTAATTTATTACATAGCTAGGGCTGTTTCTTTTCCCTAGGGGTTGGATTCTGAGGTGGGAGGTTTGTAGGGGTAGGGGGGGGCAGAACTTTAAGCAATTTAAACATGTGCTTGTCTCAGTCCTACGTAAAGCCACAACAAAACATTAAAGCCGTTCCTAGCTCCCTCTTCACAGGTCTAAAAGATAATTTATTTCTTTTCCTTCAGTATCTCCAGCTTGCTGAGTGCCACTCGACTTAAAAAAGAAGGAAACAGTCTAATAATGTACACACTGAAGTGTGCTTAGCTATTCATAGCTCATAACATCTTTCCGAGAAGAGAGGTTTAGTGGCCCAAAATCCTAGGCTAAATTCAAAATTTCTTCCTTTCCTCCCATGCACTAAAGAACATATGTGCAGACATGCACACGTGCACACTGGCTGGGAAGAGTGTCCTTCATGCTGGAAAAAATGCTGTATAAACTGTTAGACAGAAAATTAGAAAATAATTGCCCAAGGAATGAGTATGGCTTCCTGATTTCACAAAGTGAATCAGGTGGATGCCTTTATGAGCACAGAAATTCATCTATCACATGGTCTTCCTCTCACTGATGTGAAGATGGGAAAATTAACCGAATGGACTCACAGCTGCACTAATACACAAAAACAAAGGTAGTTTTCTACACCAAAGACTTAACTCAGCATGTATTCAATCAAGATTGTATTCTTCTATCTTGATAATTAGATTGAAG
>VYZT01022239.1:0-56045 GCA_013400735.1 Pomatostomus ruficeps
TGATTTTAGGTGATTGCTTTCAGTTACTGCTAGGAAGAGCTGCCCAAAATTAGGATAGAAATGCAATAGTTCATACACAAATGATGTTGAAATTATACCCACTGAGGTATCTGGACACCATCCCAACATGAAATCATTAAGAAACAAACCCCAGTGATAACAATAATGAATCAAACACCCATTGCCCCAGGCAAACCCAACCAGAATAAGTGGTTCACCATACTTCCTCCAAATCAGATCTATGGTCTCTCAGAGAGCTGAAACAGAACCAATTCTCTCCTCTGATTAAGATAATCTAAAGACTAAGCCAGTTTAGGAAGCAGTATTTCCCCACTTGTGTATAGTATTTAAATCACAGTAGCACAGAATGAGTTAATTTCTCAGTGATGTCCAAGCTTTTAAGTATCAGGTGATATAAGCAGCAAATATCTCTCAAATGTGACTTGGCATATTTTCTGTAATTTTCTTTTCTTTACCATAAAGCCAGATAAGCATTGCTCATTAAACATTTTAAGTCATAATGACAATTGTGGTGGATCCATAAACACAACAGTTACACCAACATAAGAATGAAAATCACACAAACACAACAGATATGTAAGTTGTTTGACCCGGCTTCACCAGTACTGAAAACCAATTCTCAACCCTGTTCCTGGACAACTGAGAACATAAACCCTGAAGTATCTAAAATAAAAGCACTCTGAGCTTGACACAGTAATTCAAAATACAAGAAATACCCATAAACAAGGAAAGTTGACTGCAGAATTTACATTCTTCCCTTCGTGAAAGCCAATTTGTTGGGTTTTTCTTTCCCCCCTTCTGCTTTTGGCTCTTCCAAATGTCTTTTGGAGCCAACAATGGCTGCAGTTTGCCTAGCCCAGTTAACCTTCTCCATATGTCAATTGCCTTTGATGCAAGTATTTCTTAAATTTGTGAGTGGCCTTAATGCTTATGAAAAGAAAGGTTTACTGGTTGGGCAGGCAGGGTGAATAGACTGTACAAATCTCCCCTCACGGCCCTGCATATTTTTTTTAATGCATCACAGTCCAGAGCTAAGCAGTCCTCCAGTTCTAGTCCTGAATCCTTGCTCTGGGGAAATTGCCAGCACCTCTAGGAAGAGGCACAAACAGAGATTAAAGTTGTAGCTTTGCCAGTATACAGGAGCGTTTGAAAGTGGGTCCCCTTGGATTTGATAATAAAAGTACACATAATTTCTGCTTTAGGAAAAAACACACTTAATTCAAATGTGCTGTTGAGATGAGCCAATTCAGCTATGAGTTTGGGAGAGTCGACTTTCCTTCTCACTGTGTCATAAAATTGTTGTACACAAAGTTATTGCAATAGAAGCTTCTACGTAGGATCGAATTTTGCCTCACCACAAGGTGGCACATAATAATTATGGCCTAAGACTACTTGTTCTTTTGTCTTGCCTCTTAAAATGGCCACAGAATAAGATCCCTAAATCCCCATTCATATACAACAAAAGCCATTAAAAAATGGGGGATGCACCTTAAGAAAGGTTTGGGATACAAATCAAAACCCTTCACAGCCCTTCTGCCACTGCAGTGCAGTGCACTCATGAACGAGCAGAGCAGGAACAGGAGGTAAACACAGTAACTTACAGGATGACTAGGAAGTAAGAAGAAATAACAGAGAGGACGTGATTCATAACTCCTCCACCACCCAGGTGAGCAAGCAGAAAAGATGCTGCTGCCAAGGCTTTATTGATGCTTCCAGACACAGCTTTCCTTAGGGAACTTTGCTTCCCTTACACCAAAGAAGCCCAATGGAACTTCCTTTGACAAGAAACCAAGAGGAAGAAAATGCAATCACCCTGAGACAGAACTAATCTGGGAGCATGGGGCTTCTGAGCACATGTCTGTGCTTTCCCAAGATTATGTGGAGGCCAAGATAAGGCCTTCAACCTTGCTTACGAGGACAGAGACCTCCTGTTCTTTTCTGTTCTATCTCTCTACTGGGATTTTCAAGGGACCACTACAATCAGAATCTGGTAAAAATAGTCCCTTTTGATCCTCTTTGGGGCTGAGGAGGTGACAGGAGTGAGCTGGCTCTGGAGTTACATTAAGATGCATTGACAGAATGCACAAGGGAACTAGTGCAGGATATGGGCTTGCAGATTGCAAAACAGCAAAAAAACATTGTTATTTTTAAAAAATTAATGCCACCAATTTATTTCACTTTTTTTAAGGAAGACTATATCATTTAAGCATAAAGAATTGAAGTTTTATGAAAGCATATTTGACATTCTGTAAACATTTGGTAAATTACTGTGATGCAAATGAAACATAAAATAGAGTAATCTAATCCTTCCCATAATCTCTTTCCAACTTTCTATTTATTTTTTAAAATCCAACAAAGAATCAAAAGCTCCTCACTGAAACAGTCTTCAACAGTTTCCTGAAAGGATTTCCCACAGATCCCACAATCTCATTCCTCCTTTTGCAAAGTTACAGCTACTGATTTCTTCAGCTTCTTCCCTACTTGAACAATGCAGACCACTGAGGATCTGCTCAGCAAAACACTGAGTACTCTGGAGAGATGCTGAGTGCTTCAGACTGCCACAGAGATGCTTTTGGATACTTAGTAGGATTGGACCACGGCATTAACTCCATTAACAATGGATCTATTATTTAAACCCCTCCTCCCTCCTTCTCCCTCAACCCAGGAACAGCATTAAACACCATGTATGAAGGGAATGTTCCCTGTTTACAAAGTAGCGGTAATAAAGGACTGACTTCTACTGGTTCATTTCTTACCAATCTAGACAGGGCCCTAGATCCAGCATAAATAATTCCCACAAAAAGTACTGATGCAGGAAGCCATGACAGGATTTCAGACCTGTGAAAACAATTAAAATCCCATTATTTCACCACATTCTGTTTACATACACAAAGCAACAGTTGCTTGCAAGCAATGTAGTAATATGTATATATGTCCATAAATTTCAAACATGTGCATATTAAAGTCACTGTCTGATTGCTCAGTATTCCTCTCATTTACTAAGGAGTCCAAGTCAGAAATTATTCATTTTATCTAATCCAAGAGAGGAACTAACTGCAGATATATTTTCTTTGTTTTACTCTTTCCCTGGCTTCTCTCTCCAAAATCCTGTTGGTTTGGGGTTTTTTTTCCTCCCTTAGAAATTACTACTGTTGGTTTTAAAGGAGAGACATTTCAACTAATTTCCTTGATGTTCTGTGAAAGGAACAAAACCTGACAAATGAAGGCATAAAATGGCTCACTTGCACAGACAGCAGACATTTTCACTATCTACAAATACACTTGGCCACCCACACACTCATTTCTCAGCCAGATTTACTGAGAGATTCTTCCTAAAGATCGGATTGTCTCTGTGGGAGCCTACCTCTTGAGATTTCCTAATGATATTCCTTTGACTAAGCCAAACTCCTAGAGGCAGTTTGACAACTAATGGAGGAATGAAGTCATCAGATTGATCTGATTAAATTTTTTTTAGCCATGGTTACTGCAGTAGGGTCAGGTTTCAGTTCTGAGAAGAGGGTTCACAACTTGTACTTTTCCTATTTTTGATTTTGTTACTTAAGGGAAAAAAGGGATCAGGTATGTGGTAAATTTCAGAGAGAATAATGTAAGATTTTGGGCAAGGGAAGAAAGGAGTAGCAGTGAGGTAAGGGCCTGAATCAAAGGCTTCCCAAGGACTGAAGACATGGCTGCCCCATTCACTCTTCCCAAGCTTTGAATTAAAGTGGAGAAAATGTTAGTGAGCAGTGCTGGTTTTCTAAACAAAAACAAACTGCTTGTAGTTCCTTAATTTGCATTACACTTCCAATTAACATGTGAGACTTGAAATGTAATTATAGATACTGGTACACCACCACGCTTCATGGAACACAAGAAAATAGACCACTAAACGATGAAATAAGAACAGTATGAATGAAGATAAAACATGCACAAAGATTCATGTAATCACAGACAAAGTAAAAACCATAAATATCACATTTCCTCTGTTAGATATATATATATATATAATTTTCCAAGATACTCAGTCAAAAACCCAGGGTCACAAAAATAATCTTTAGATCCTTTCACTGGCATAAATATTTGCTCTGGGTTTTCTTGAGTAGTCACCATAAATTTTTTATAAAAACACTGTTTCTTTTGAGGTTATTGACTTCAACTGGAATTTCATCAAGACCAAGATCTAATAGTATCATAGCTCATTTCCAATGAATTCACAGCAGACACCAACAAAAATACCCACCACCCTATTGGAACAGCAACAAATGGAAGAAAGGGGGAGGGAAGAAAAGAAAGCAGATCTGGGAAGATAAAAGGAACACGCGATGAAAACCAAATTTCCATTTAGAACATAAAAATATCACTCTTTCATGTTCCCCACCACTAAATTGTAGGAATCCCAAATATGTCTTCATCTCCAATGCAATTCTGCGAAATGCAATGGAAAAGGACTTCAGATGCTTTTTCCAGGATGTAAGAGTAGAATTTTATGCTGCCAAGTGGGAATTTCAGGACTGAAAAAGAATGCATGGATGTTTGATGTAACGTGTCAGCATCAACAATCTGTCTTGTATGTAAACCGATTAGCAGATTCTTATGTTGGCAATACAGGGATGTACATGCAAAATAGTAAAAGAACTGATGAGTTTGTGGTTGTTGTAGGGCTAAATCCAAATCCCATGATAAGCAGTGGGTAGGTTCTCCCAAATTAAACTTAAAGTAAGGCTCTGAGCTGCTGCTTGGCTATGGGTGAAATGCAGCACTACAAGAAATGCCAATCAGAACACGTCAGACTTATGTGCCTACAAGGGTTAGGCAGAAGCAGGGCAGCAGACTGCAGCACTGAAAGCACTATGCAGAGGCTGCATGTTCCTCTGTGCTCCACAAAGCCCTTTATTTTGGATAAAACCTTTGCAGACAGCCAACATTTGTTGTTTAGAAGCAATGATGGAGAGTCCCTCACAGTATATCCTGGGAGAAGGCAGAGGTAAAGCAGGTTATCCACAAAACCTAAGTGAGATTACTTTAGATTACTTTAGATATGTTTTTATTTGGTCTTTATAGTGAGGCTAGTATTCTGGACTTTAGACAAAGGGTGATGACCTAGATGTAATAATTTAATTTTGCTGAGACACTTTGGGATAACCTGAACTGGCTCAAAAAGTATATGAGATCAGTCCATATGACAGAAAAATAGAGACTTCCTGGACATAAACAAACAAATGGATAGTATTTTATTAATTGAAGTATGACAAGACTGAAGACTGGCTATGATATTCCGAAGTATCCTACACATACACAGACCCCTGCCCCCAAACCAACAGATAGATTCAGAGACAAATATTCTGTAAGGGGGGATGGAAATGTCCATATCCCAGTGGAAGCATTAAAATCACCTTTGTACATTATGTTTGATTGTTTGTTTGTTAGTTTGTTTCTTTGTTTGCTGGTGAGTTTTTTGGTTGATAGTGCTTTGGAGGTTTAGAGAGTTTCCATGTTTGGGTTTTCAGGCTGTTTTCTTGTTTTGGCTTTGATTTGGTTTTTTTAATACTGGAGATGTATGTTACAAATCCACCTTTGCAAAGCAGTAAAGCACGTCTCTAAACTTTGTGAAGAAAGACAGGTTTAAACTCATGCTTAAATAGCTGGATTAATTATAGCCAAAGCATGTCAATTAATTCTGGTTGTTCCATTCAGTCTATTCTAGAACAGATATTCTGTATTAACTAAGATAATGAAGAGGTTTCTTAAGAGGTATTTCAACCCCTTTGCCTACAGTGTGCTGACATCTAGTGGCCTCAAGTCTCCAGGGTCAAAATATGAAACAATTTTGCATCAAAACTTTTCTTAGATAAAAACAGCCTCTTCAACATCAGAGAGTGGTTCTTTTCCTCTATTTTCTTTAATGTCTTCCCAGGTTTTGAAAAGACAAAAGTATCTTTTCCAAGCTGGGAAAAAATATTCAATTTCTTTAATGTAATGATTTAAAGCAGAAGTGATGAAAAGCTGAACTATAAAAGGACATTACTGATGGCTGTATTCTTCTAGACTGTTCTGTGAAGACAAAATCTCCATAAACAATATAAACATGATAACAATATATATATGTATCAGTAACTGCCAGTAAAGCAAGGTTTGGACCTGTCTCTGCCAAAGTCACTGACAGCTTTTACAATATCCTCAGATAACTGCAGCTATAAAATAGGAAACTAAATTCTGTTTTCATTTACAACCTCACTTATATTTCCATGCTGATGTAGTCACTTTCATGGACATGACAGCAGAACACAGCCTGGTTTTTCTGACATACTCACAGGATTTCATTCCAAATGTGGAGATTCAATTTTTCAAGCCAACTCTTTGAATCTCAAACAGAAAATTCATCAATTGTCACTTGCTAATACAGAATCACTGAGAAAAAGTTACATTAGAAGGGATGTCTGGCAGTCATTTAGTCTAAACTCTCCCAGCTTCAGGTCATTGCCCAGGAAAGCTTTTAGTATCTCCTGAGATGAAGATTCGATGATTGCTGTGGGTGTACATCTTCTAAATGATACAATTTTGCACAATAAAAAAGATGCTACATTCTGTACTGCAGAATGGATCCACCTGAGCAGAGTACAGCATGACAACTCTTCTGAATTGTGCTGTCACACTCAGTTCAAGCAGACGATTCTTGTCTACAAAGCACCATTTAATTTTGAATTTGATTGTTACATCAGTTGGGAAAAGGTGAATGATCCCCATTTATGAGACACAGCTCTCAGAAAAAGGTACATCACATTTGTAGTCTTCACAGCCCTGAGGGTTTTGCAGAAGGTTGTGTCAATGCTCTTAAACTAACATTATCAAGGTTTCTCTTACAATACTGAAGTACAATCCAGGGAAGAGATATGGACAGATGACTGGATAAGATATCCTTGTTGTTTTTACTATGGGCTTTTTGGTTGTTTTACCAAGGTGAAATACAATCCACTTTATATTAGTAGTCATCTTAAATGTGTGTTATTGAATATCCATTTGACTAAAATCTGAGTTCTCTTCCACATCTGTGAAGCAGAACACACACACACTCCAAGCTCTATTTTAGTCAATTAGTATCTTCCATGACCAACTTGACTATGTTGTAATCCAGCTACAGAAAATAAGTGTTTCGCAGATACCAAAAAACTTACAGTACCTTGAACACAAGTTTATTTCCACCCAGCCCAGCTTCCAGGAGATGTGAAGCAGAAGTCCACCCACCAATGTTTGCCACCTGAAATAGAAAAACACTAGGAAATAATATGTGAGGCCTAGGAAATATACGCAGATAACTTAGAATAAGTAGCAAGTAATGCGCACTGATTTCTTTTACACTTTAAAATAAGTTATTAGCTTCAGTCTTCCTTAGGCTAGTGGTTTTCAGAGAGGTGTTTCATGTTTCTTGGGCAAAAATCCTTGAACATCTAGCACAGTTCAGACAGAAATATTGTATTACAGTGTTAAATGACATGAACATCCATAAGAGGTATAGAAGTGGGTTTATTTATTATTCCCATTCATTGCAATGCATTTAAGCAATTATTTAAAATCTTTCTCGCACATACACAAATAAACAAATGTTCACTCTATGCATTATTAATGCAGCTGGACACTGTCAGAGAAGAGTGAGCTCATTTTCCACATGGATATGGTAAATATGCAATGCTAATATCACAGCTCGCTTCACCTTTTTTTTGGGTGAAGAACATATGAGAGCTTAAAAGCCAGGTTTCCCTGACGTTTGCTGCAGGTTTGACCATGCTCTATCCAAGCCAGTGATGAAATCCCATCAACTTTATTGTGAAGAATTTCCTCATCTCTGGTTTTAAGGACAGAAGTTGGTGGTAGTTTCAGATGCTTAGGACTATGCAGTATAGTCTTAGATTGTACAGGGAACAAAACCAAGGACAATGAACAATAACAGCATGAACTGATAATTACATTCTTTTCCCCTTTGCTCATCCATCATAGGTCTAAATAAAAGTGCATCTGAGCCACCTAAAAAATTTCAAGGGAAGGTCACTTTTAAAAGCCAGATTTTATGGAAAAATATTAAGATGCTGAAATGCATTTCCAAACAATAGAAAAGGGAAATAACTGTGATAACACAGATGCCATAAGGCAGTTGCTTGCCATTGAAATGCGTTTTTCTGTTGATTTACCACGTCTATTTTACACAAATTACTCAAAACCCTCTCCCCATATGATAAAAGCCTTGTGCAAGAGGCAGCCTCTGTGTATGTGCCAAAACTGAAGAAAGCATTCATTGCATATTTAATTGAGCTGAATACACTTAGAGTAAGTGGAGATTCCCAAGGTAATTATTCCTAGAGTTGACTGCAGTCCTGGGACTGTAAGTCAGGCAAAAATGTTAGCCATGCTAAGCAGCAGAAAAGGAAGATATCCAGCGTCTGCAGGATTTAACATAATCTCAAAAATGGGGAAAGTCTTGATTTTCACTAAATATCTCATTAACAGTGTTGATGGCATGTATGGACACTTGTCAAAACATCAAATTTCTCATTACAGTCATTAAGATATGATAGTGACTTGTGATGCAGTAACAACTAAGGCTAAGCATGAAAAGAAGCAACATGGTATTTGTGAATGCCTAAAGATGGGTTTAAGATTGGTTTTCTCTAGCATAGCAAAAGAATGCACCATAACTGCACATTATCCAGGAGTGCCATTTCCAAAGAAGAAAGGTTGTGCTGTAATTGCTACTTTTCTATGTTGAAGCATAGGACTTTAAGGAAAATGAGAAATTATGGACTCTATATATTTTAATTACATCCATGACATTTAAAAATGAACCAAGACACATTAATGAATGCTTTATTAAGGCTCCATGAAGTATGTTCTCTAGACAGCAAAAGTAGTAATGGCAAGAGGTAGTAAAGTTAGCTTCAGCGTGGAACAGCAAGATGTTAAAGTCATTTTTCAAACAACTGTATTCTTAAAACAATACTTACCCTTGAAAAAGGGTAGGGTAGGTAAACTGCAGGACAGACAGGACATACTGGAAAACAAATAGCAAGTTAATGGACATCAAACACCAACAGTTTATAATATTAACAAACAATCACAAGCAACAAAACATACACAAAGAGTTTTCATTTTTCTTTATTTTTGTAGAAAATACAAAAAAAGTCTAGTAATTTCTCTTGCTGTGGTATATTTGTATATTTCCTTCCCCTTCCCTCATCAGGCTGCACTATGATCTCTGAAATGCTTGATAGGTCTCAATCTTGATGAACAGTACCTGGGCTAAGTTCCACTTGAGCTTATCAGAAACACTGTCTGCTCTCAGGAACTTAATGCTGTCCAGCAAGCTCCTGCTTTTTAACAAACAGCCTTGGAGATCTATTTTTCTTGCCTGCATAACAACCCAAGTGGAACAACATCTTTTTATTGAACTTTCAAAGAAAGTTACCAACTCGCATTGCAGCCAGGATGGAAAATTACTTTGACTGAACCCAACTCTCTTGTGACCCTGTAAACAGCAGTCCTGAGGGAGACTCTTTGAGCTCTTCTGGACCACAGCAGGATGAAACCAGCAACCTCCCTCTGAGAGTGGGATGCCTCTCAGAGCCAGCAAACTCTCAAGCTTGCTACACTTGGAGGATCGCTGAACGATCACAGATCCTGGACCAATACCATCCAGTCCTCAAGGCTCAACCCTTTGCCAGTGAAGAAGACGCAAGGGCATCCAAAGTGAGTACTTCACTGAACTTGAGGGAAGTTTTTCCTGGGTATACTCCTTTAGGTCTGAGTGTGTGTAAATGTGGATGTGCTGTAGCAAATTTATTATGAATATTGCTCTCTTAGATTCTTAAGTACATTACGTTTGTAAGTAAGATAGGCCTGTAAGTTGAGTCATTGTTGTGCCTGTGTTAAATTTATAGGAATCTTTTATTAAATTGTTTAAATTAAGCTTTTAAGAGCTGCTACATTTAAGTGCTGTTAAAACTTTAGACTAAACCATTGATCAAATCTGGGGCTAAGTTTGGCAAGCGGGTCCACTATGAATGCTGTGACTCAGTGCGAGAGTCTTATTCCCTTTTACTCTTTGCTACTCATACTTCCATGTAGATAATTTTAGGTTGATTGATTTTTAGATTGATTGATTTTAGTCTGATTTTTCTCTGTCTGCTTTAACCATCTAATAATGATGTAGTAGATGCAACGATATAGTAATGATGTAATAATGTAGTATTGATGGTTGTAGAGTGAACCTTGCCAACAAACTTTGTCATGATTTCACTTTAATATTAAACCTGCTTTTGCCCATCCCTTTGCCAGTGATTCTCTGAGTGACCTAAAACACTCACTCACGACACTTCCCAAGCCAAAACTGCTGAATGCTGCCTCAGCCACTCTGGAAGGTACCAGACACTAAAGTACATGAGGCATGGAGTGGACACACTGAACAATGGAGAAGGTTGTCACCTGAATTGCACTTTCACTTTCTGAACACTCTCCATACATCACACTGAATGGAGAAGGATTAACAGGAACAAAAAGACATAAGCCCCAGTCAATTAAAATCATATAGTACCAAAGAAGAAAACTTTGGCAGAACCAAGAGAAATAATCTTAACATAAGTGTCTTCTTATGACTAACGTATCTTCCAGACTTAACATTCTCCTCATACACTATTTTGTGTAAAATATTAAGCAGCACATAAAGGCCATCGGAGATGTAATACATGTGGGTAAAAAGCAAAGCCTCTCTGTCATTGCTTTAGCATGCTTTGCCTGGACCTGCACGTATGGATGCTAGTGTCTCTTCACACATATGCATATATGGAAACGTGAGGCATAAATACATGTCTTCCAGGTTTAACAACTTCCTGTAATGAAGCATTTAAATACCACATTTGCAAAGGAGAAGAGTGATTGAAGCTTCCTCAGAGGAAATGAAAGCTACCTGCTGTTCCTTCCAGGAGCCAGCAGAAGCTGTCACGGGCAAAAGGAGAAGTTGAAAGCTTTTAGCAGAGAGGAAACTGTGCTGAGCACCTTGCAATGTCCAGTTTTCAGGTGTGTGGGGTGTCACTAAGAAGCTGGCATCAATATACAGACATGAGGCATGTTGATTCACAACAGGTCCTTTTACACATACACCTGGCAGAACTGCCACGCGCATTTTAAATCAGGACAATGCACCTGCACACTACCTGTGTACCTGTCTGTACCCCTTGCTTGCATTTGCACACCACCCACAACAACTGAAAGGTCTATATTCTGGTTATTTTTAACTTTATTACACTAAAACCCACACTCAGGTTTGAAAATGGAGGCCCTATGTCAACGTCCCTCTGACTTCCTCTCAAGCACAGTTAAGCCAAGTACCTTTCCCAATGCATGATGCAACCTGGCAGCTCTTTTAGCCCCTTTCTGTTTAACTAATCACTGCTCCTAGCAGTCTGTCAAATCAAGTGCATTATCTCTCCCTACAAACTTTGCCTCATGTCTGGACTTCAGTCTATTTCTGGGCATCCTTAATGGCAAATGTATCTTGGAACAGAAACCACTGGCCAGTGCCCAGAAAAGATTTCATTTTCACCTCTGAAATGCTGCTTTTCTCTAATCCTCCCTCAGAAAAGTCACACCCTGATCTGTACCAGAAATAGAAACGCTCTCTGACAAATAGGGTAGCACCGAGCAGCTACTCTACCTCCTCCTCCCAGAGTGATAAAACTACTTTCAAACGATGCTTAAATGATACAATTTTATCCACAATGTGGCCATCTTCGGCCTGATGCTTAGACATTTCAGCAACACTAAGATATTGTTATACAGTGAAAAACAAAATTCTTGCCCTTAATTTGTAGGTTAATTAAGTTGTCAAAGGAACAAAGTTGCCATGGAAGTTACTATTTGTTTCACTACTTTGAACGTTTCAAATTTTTCCCTTGGATAGTTGATATTATTGTTCCAGTTAACACATCTTATTTTGGGAATGAGTGCAGCCGCCAGATACCAGATAATGACATACATACAGCATGAGCGATACTTTCAGTGTAGCGTAGCTTCTGGACCTATAAGACTTCATTCATTGGAATGACATAATCTCAATCTCCTTGCTCTCCTAAACAAGACAACAGTGGAACTTGTGTGTCGTGGAAAGGTAGGATGTCACACATTGAGCAAAACGAAACCGGCCCCCTATCCGCAGTTTCGGGAGCACGTCGGGATGGGCGGCGGGCTGGAATGTCAGGGAAGTTTTCACTCGTGGGGTAGTCCCGTCCGGGAAGGGCTGGTCCTCCAGCTCTCCCTGAGCAGGGCAGGAAAAGCACAGGGCACCGTCTCTTCTCTTTCTCCTCCGCCTGCTCCCGGGTCCCTGCACTTTCCTCGCCTCCGCTCCCGCAGCTGCGGACCGGCTGCCCAGCGCCTCCGCACCTCCCTGCGCCCCGCCCGGCCCCGCCGAGACCGGGGCGGCCCCGCGCCCNGCGCCGCGGCCCGGGCGGCAGCGAGCGAGCCGTGCTCGGCAGAGCGAGGGAGGACATTGTCCCCTCTGAGACCCCACCTGGAGCGCTGCGTCCGGCTCCGAGGCACGCGGCACAGGAGGGACCTGTTGGAGCAAATCCAGAGGAGGAACGCAAAGATGATCAGAGGGCTGGAGCACCTCTCCTGTGAAGGCAGGCTGAGAGAGTTCGGGATGTTCAGCCTGGAGAAGAGAACGGTCTGGAGGGACCTTACACCAGCCTTTCAGTACCTAAAGGGGACCTGCAAGAGAGTGGCAGAGGGACTTTTCACATGGGCATGATAGGACAAGGAGGAATGGCTTTAACCTGAAAGAGGGTGGATTTAGACTAGACATAAGGAAGATATTTTTATGGTGAGGGTCATGAGACACTGGAACAGGTGGTGGGTACCCCATCTCTAGAAGTGTTCAACGCCAGGCTGGACGCGGCTCAGAGCAGTCTGATCTAGCTGAAGTTGTTTAGCAGGATGCTGTCCTGGAATGTGGTCAAGCAACTTGAACAATGCCCTATTTACAAGGCTATCAGTCCAGTGGTGGACTGAGAGAGGGCATCAAGCTGGTTTTGGTGTTGAATTATGATAAAACCAGTCTGACACATCCACTCCAAATTAACATCCTGACAGTGAAGCAAAGATTTGGCATACAAGCTGCCAAGCTGACCCAGAGACATATGAATGGAAGTCAGTCATTTTATACTGTTAAAGTCCAGTCCACTTTCGTATGATTAGGTTCTTCTGCCATATCCCATCTTGGAGTGTGTATGAAGATTCCTCCTTTGGATGGGGACACCCCTCAAAGTTAGTCCTTGAGGCTGAGTGAGTGAGAGAGATTTTGCCCTCGGTCATTGGTATGGGTGAGTTACATCAATCTACTTTAATAATTATTTATTTTTGCTAGCTTTAATAGAATTGCTTTAATAGTCTTGCTTTGATACAGTGCACTGTACTATCCTATCCTATCCTATCCTATCCTATCCTATCCTATCCTAGTAGTTTTAGCTTCTATACTGTGTAGTAAATAATTCCGATTAAGATCTAATTATTTATCATAATAGATCATTCATTTTTATATAAATATATCTGGTTTGCCATCATTTATCCTGCAGGACAAAGTTTCAGTCACACATCTTAATTTCTTAGACTTAAACCATTGACAGTCTGAGGCTAAGATTGGATCCTGCCATACCTTGGCTCCTCTCTGAGAAGGAATTTAGAAAGCAACAGGGTCCTTCCTGCACCTCATGACTCAGTGGGAGAGTTTCTCTAATAAACTTTGTCTGAAGCTCCCCCTTGCATCTGTGACAAGAAGTCCCTGCTTACTCCAGGGGGCTGGACTAGCTGGCTAGCTTTAAAGCCTCTTTTCAGCCAACTATCCTATGATCCTACAATCCTATGATTCACTGGTGACGTGTAAACTACAAATATCCCAGGCAGGTGAGAAGCAAGGAAGACACGCCCTATCAAGTCATGGTTACTGGGTGTTCTTTTATTATGGCCTAGGTAAGCTTTGTTTTTCCCAGTCCTGGTATTAGCAAGGCCCTACCTTTGCAGTTTTCACCTCGACTTTGCTCAGGTAACACAAAGTACAGGGCCCTCTCTGTACACGTACACCCTCTTCTTAGAGGACAGAGCAAAGCAGCATAAATAAGGAACCTTAATTACAAGCATGGCCTAAACTGGGGAGTGAGGGAGGCACTAAGTGGTCACATCTAGCCCATAAAATGAGCCTTTCTAACCTGTTACCTTTAGCCTCAAAAGACAAAGTCAACAGAGCGCAACAGCAGAGGAGCTGACGCGCACCAAGATAAATTCAAGTATTTTGGTGCATCAAACATGATCCTATCTGGTTTGTAAGGCGGTGGCCCAAAACAGACATCGATTTCCAGTGCTGAAAGGTTGGGTCCATCCAGGCTTACAGAGATCACTGATGAGCCACTGTAAAATGGGTGTTAGAGATGGCAGGGTGGGTGAAACAGCATTTCCACTTCGCACAGCACCTGTTTATGGAAAGATGTCAAATGTGTATTTGGCAAATGAAGGCACACTTTGCATTGTGCCAAAAATTCATCCTGTAAAGCTTTAAAAAGGAATAAGCAAAGTGAACAGATATCTACAAAGACTAATGTAAGCATGCAGTAAGAATACTTTTGACTCTTTAATAAGTGCGGTATCATTTTCATGCAAAATATAACAGTGATATCTCTGAGCTTTTTGCAGTATTTCTTAGTACAAGCGGGAGACTTGGGCAAGGATCTTACAGTCAAATACAGAGGCAGGTTTGAATTTTTGTAGGCCACTTATAGTGAGGGATTAAGAATGAAGCTATAAATTTCTGCTACTGTTGTTTATCAGGACTGACTTGAATTACATACGAAATAATCACTATGCAGCTTTGGAATTATTTTGATTAATATGAAGGGAAGTTTCTGCTCTGTCTAGATTTTAAACTATTTTTATTGGGAGGTATGAATGTGTTGCAAATGATTTTGTTTATACATCATTTTACAGAACATTTCTTCTTAACACAATTTAGTTCAAAGCTTGATCCATTAATATAAGAGGTCATGGGATCAAGGCCTAATCAAGAAATATTTAAGAGACTAACACAGAAGACTTATTTTTGAAAATTAAAAACTTAAAAACAGGACATAGGAATATTAAGTCACTATTCATGTCTTTCTGAATCAAAACCTACCAAAACCCATTTTCTTAATCAGTGCTTGTACAGCTGTGCAAGAATAGTGATTTTTTTCCCAGGGCAGCAGGACATTGCTTTGATATTCTGCTCATATATAAAACTGTTAAATTGAGACAAAGAAGATTGAAGGGGGCATGGCAGTAATCTTCACACCCCAAAAGGCAGGGCAGAGGGAAAGAAATAAACTCTTTCCACCAGGGCTAAGTGCAGAGAGGGTAAGAAACATGCTGGTACTGCATCACCAGACAAAGCCACTCTTGCCAGCACTTGGCAGTGCTGCGGTAAACATTGAACCTGATGATCTTAAAGGTCTTTTACAACCTAAGTGATTCTATGATCCTGTAGTGACTCTGTGACACAAGCTTGTATCGTGCCCGCAGGTAGCGCATTATATATAACCTGGGTCCCTACCCCACTCCAAATGGTTCCTCTTTTAGCTGGGAACTTTCTGGAATAATGAACGCTGGGACAGAGTGTCTTAGGAGATTGTAATGTGTTACATCATTGCAGGTTGTTAAGGACAAATAAGATGAACTTTGGTCAATGAAGCTGATTCTTGCATGGCTGAGAATTTATGTGAATGGCCTTTGCCACTGCCTGGCAGTACAGGCTTCACAGGATGTGTAATAGGGAACTTACTCCGAGCAAGCTTGGGGATGCCACAGAGGCTATACAGTCCCTTGCTACTTCTGCCCTTGCAGCCACTCAGCGTTCCCAGGTTGGTTTTCAGATTATCAGTAGCAACTAGGATGGCACATTTGTCTGCGACTGCAGACAGATACCTTCAACAGATGGAGATGAGCCAGGCCAGAGAAGACTTCTAGGCATTGCTTCCTTCCTTCTAGGAAACTTGCCCAAGCAGACCTAACAGTGATTGTGTCATAGCAAAACACTATCCTGTTGCTGCTGTCCTGGAAATAGGACATTTGAATCACAATACTATTTTTCACATAAACATCACATATAAAATTGAGATGTAACAGGCAACAGGTCACATAAAAAGTATTTCAATTTATACCTACAGTAACTTACAGGATTGGGATCAAATTCTTTTGTTTGCTTATGGTTAATTTGTTGTAATTTTTTTCTGTTCCCTCAGTTACTTCCTGAAATAAAAACAAATGGCACTTCTTTCATTTCACAGGATCAATTAAGTTGGAAAAGACCTCTGAGATCGAGTCCAATCTATGACCAAACACCAAGACAACTACACCACGGCACTGAGTGCCACATCCAGTCTTTCCTTAAACACTTCCAGGAATAGTGACTCCATCACCTCCCTGGGCAGTCCGTTCCCAATGTAAACACTTTTTCTAAGAAGAAATTCTTCCCAGTGTCCAATCTAAACCTCCCCCAGCACAGTGTAAGGCCATGTCCTCTAGTCCTGTCACTGGTTGCTTGGGAGAAGAGGCCAATCCCCACCTGGCTACACCCTCCTTCCAGGGAGTTGTAGAGAACAATAAAGGTGTCTCCTGAGCCTCTTTTTCTCAAGGGTAAACAACCCCAGCTCCCTCAGCCGCTCCTCATCAGACTTGTGCTCCAGACCCTTCACGAGTTCCGTTGCCCATCTCTGGATTCCATTTCATCCATTTGTTTTGCCCCAGGCTGACTGTTTGGTTTGTTGGTTGTTTTCTTTTTTTTTTCTCCCGCCGTTCCCTCGGTTACTTCCCGAGATAAAAACAAACGCCAGCTATTTAACTTCTCCCACTCGCGTTGCGGCCAGCCCGGGCCCGGCGCCGTCCCTCAGCTCGCCGGGAAGGGGCGGCCGGGCGGGGATTCCGGGTGCAGGCTTCGCACTCCGCCGGCGAGGCCGCGGCCGCCCCGCTGACATCACCGGAAAGGCGGGTCACCCGCGCCCAATGGGCCGCCTGACGGCCGCGGACCAGCGGGGCGGACCCGGAAGGTTTCTCAGTCGCAGCGTCGCTGCCCCGCGGAGAGAGCCCTCTCCTGCCGCCCGCCCGCCCGCCCGCCGCTGCGTGCCCCATGGACTCGGTGAGAGTCGCCGCCGCCGCGCCCGACGCCGGGCCGGGCCCCGCCTGGCAGAGCAAGGTGAGCGCTGTGCCGGCGCCGCGGGGCTCGGGGAGGTGGAGGAGCCGGAGCACCGAGGCCGTGGAGAGGGCGCTGTGAGGTGCTGCCAGCACCACCAGGGTCACGGTCACTCGGCAGAGCGGCCCGAGCGTGGGTGGCTGGTACCGGCAATTATCTCCTTGGTGGAAGGCGCTGCTGTGACAGTCTGATAACCGAGTCGCTTCCCTCCGAGGGAATTGGAACTGAGGGAGCTTGGTTATCCCGGCGGTAGGCAGCGAGTCCCAGCTTGCTTGGATTCGTCATTCCCCAGCCTCCACCTTCCCGAGCGAGGTGTGTGTGTCCCTCTGCGGTTTTGAGGGCATGCTTTACCATGGCTGACCTTTCAGGGCTCTAGAAGCGGGGGAGGAAGCTGTGCGTAAGCCACTGCTGTTGGGTTATTCCAAGACAGGTTGTGTGTCTGCTTGTATGCGAACTTCCTGGGAAGGCTTTACCCCTGTGTCCAGAGGGTGCTGACACTGACAAACTGATTTTTTTCCTTCATTCGTAAGTGACCATCAACAATTTTTCAACCCCAGTTCTCCTATTGAGTTTATGAATCTACTCTTTGAGTAGTTCCCCAAGTATCTGTAGAAAAGCCCTTACAAAATTACATGAGCTTATTTTGGAGCCAGTGATAGCTAATTAACCTGATGATTGTGTTGTCACTACATAAGTCTTGCCGACTTGAATAAAATGTTTATTTACAGTGTCCGTGGGGAGCTCCTAGCACAACATCAATATCATGTTCTCTTGCTGATGTAATGAGTGAACAGCTGGCAAAAGAATTGCAGCTAGAAGAAGAAAATGCTGCTTTTCCTGAAGTGGTTGCGTAAGTTTAAGTCCTGGATTAGTGATCTCCACAGTTGTAATGCCATCTTCTCTGTCTTGTGCATTTTCTTACATTGTGCTCAGTGCATAGCAATATAGTAAATTATTTGCCTGTTGCCTCCTACCTCTGCTTCTTCAGATCTTCTTCAGTGAAGATGGCTTCCCCAGCTAAAAGTCTTCCTTAAATTCTCTTCTCTGTTGCTCTTCCTTCTTTCTTGATGTTTTCCTTGCATTTTCTGGGGGTGTTAACACAGTCTGTAAGCTATATTTAGAGAAATGTCAGAAATGTTTTTTTCCACCCTTTTAGGGACTCTTGTCAACAGTGTAGAATGTTATTTTGAGAACTCTCAGGTATATCACCTGTATCTCTTACTACTTGAAAGGTCTAAACAAAGGCCAAGAGCTTACTAGTTCTAAAATTGTGCAAATTTTGACTATTTTTCCTATGAAGCAGAACAAACCAACACTATTTGGGATTTTTTAAACATGTAAATAAGTATACACACACATACACCTGTATGCCTTCTTTCTTTTTCCTGAAGGACATCTTAAAAATAGAGCTTAAATGCTTCTTGCAGAATGGCAAACAAGAAAAAGTTAAGTAAAATTTGCATCGTAAATGAGTGGCAAAGAGAAATGAAGTCATCATCTATTAATATTTACTGTTGGCTTGGAGAGGAGGCAGACAGCTGAGATCCATTCCTTTCTGTGCAGCTCTGCATGAAGTCTGTTGTATAGAGTGGTGAAGTGGTATAAAGCAAATCTGCTTAGATTGCTGTGTTTTATTTTTTTTAAATTTCCATTTTCATCTTATCTAGTGCTGCTGAAGGACCATTTATTACAGGAGAAAATATCGACACTTCTAGTGATCTAATGCTAGCTCAGATGCTGCAGATGGAATTTGACAGGGAATATGATGCGCAGCTTCGGCGTGAAGAGAAGAAGATCAATGGAGATAGCAAAGGTACCTTCATCAGAAGGAATATTTTTGCTTTGGACCTATTCTTGACCCTTAGCTTAAATTGACAGAGCTGTGAGGAAGTAGCAAATCCCTGATAATCACAGACATGCTTATTTGTTTTCTTTCTCAAGTCTCCATATCCTTTGAAAATTATCGGAAGGTGCATCCCTATGACAGCGACAGCTCAGAGGATGAGGTTGATTGGCAGGATACCCGTCATGACCCGTACAGAGCAGGTATGTGACAGCTTTAAAGAATGCAATTTCTTCAGTCAATAGACCTGAGAATATGACATAGTTAAATTAGGTCTTGTTTTCATGTGACGAGACACACCAGCTGCATTTAAAATCAGGTCGCCTCAATGGGAGGTGTCAGCAGGAGGTTGGGCAGGTAACTTCAGTCTTCTGTCTGCGAGTATACTGGCTTCAGTGACTGAATCTGGCAATGGGAAGTATTGTGGGATGTGCTTATTTGTCACCTACTTTTGGATGATACAGTTACATATCATCTGCACATGATATTGAAAACTCCTGTCTTAGCATGCCAAAAATGTGTCTGACACCCTAGAGAAGACAGAAAGGTAAGTTGTAACGTAGCCAAATAAGCTGTCAAGCTTAGGGTAAGAGAAGTCTGTGTTAAGATCATACAATTGAAGTAATTTATTCTGTTTTATAAATAAAATTATGTTATTTTTGTGGACATTGTGGGACTTTTATGGGCATTGGTTATGTTTGTTTAGATGTAAAGTTTGGTTTATTTTTCTCAATGCTGGCAGATAAACCTACTACTACACCAAGAAGGGGTTTCATAGGAAAAGGAAAAGACATTACTACGAAACATGATGAGGTGGTATGTGGAAGAAAAAACACTGCTCGCATGGAAAATGTAAGTGAAAACTTAGGGAAACTTATTTTGTGTGTAAAACTGGAATGCTGCAATTCATCTAAAGAACTAATGCTTGTCCACCAGTGCTAGTGGATAGGGTGCTGGCTTCTATTTTTTTCCTGTTGGATGAAAGTAATGCAGTCTTTGGTTTATTGGTTATTCACATTGGCAGTTTGAGTTTTGCATGTTTTCTATTTAATAATAGTTTGTTATTGAGCGATTCAAGAATTTGCACAGAACTGTTTCGGCAAAACAAAACTATCAGCAAGTTTGGCACACAGGCAAATAAAACACGAAGGCTATTTTTGAAAAGCGTAGATATTGTGTAACCTTTCTTCGAAATAATTTTGTCTGATAAGCCAAGTAACTTATTTTCGGTCAATCGTTTGACTTACAGCTTTTCAGTCTGTTTATCTGTAGCACATACCTTTAATTTTCTTTAAGGTAACTGGTGCAACTTCTGTAAATCAGGAAATGCTGCAAGAGCTATTTTTACAGGATGTTAGGTAATCTCATATCAATCTGGGCAGAACTTTGAATTCTGAGTATAAAGCATTGCATTTTTTAACATAGTGACAACATTGCACAAAGTGGGTTTCCCATAGGTCCTAATCTGTCCTGGGTTTTTCCAAATCAGAATGAGAAATTTCTGTTTATGGCAACTTTTGGCGTCTGCTAGTAACAATGCTTAAATTCCTATTATTTCTACTTGTAGTTTGCACCTGAATTCCAAGTTGGGGATGGAATTGGGATGGACTTAAAGCTGTCAAATCAAGTCTTCAATGCCTTAAAACAGCATGCATACTCTGAGGAACGTCGAAGTGCAAGGCTCCATGAGAAGAAGGAGCACTCCACTGCTGTATGTTTTTAACAAAGTCTCTCTATCTACTCCTTATCTTGTGTAATAGCTAAACACTGCTTTGGTAACTTCTTGCAACATTCCATTTTTAGTAAAACAGCTAAGCAATATTATGTTAACGTTGCTGAAGGAAATTATATCAGCCAGCTCCTCCTAGAAAAAGCTCTTTATTTGAGCTGCATTTCTGTGAGAGCCATATCGAAGTAAGAGCAAGCAGCTACTAGTTTTTTCTTTGTCTTTGTAAACTTGTCTCTTAATCAGCTCCAATGAATAAACTGCCTGGAAGTTATTTATAGAAACATCCAGAGGACTAATCCTCTGCAGTTGAACCATATGGCTCCAAATATCTGTCTTCATAACAAGTTTCAGGCAAATGAGGTGACCGACTTAATAATTTAGGTATTTACTTGATAGACTGTATGGGTGAGTTTGGAGTAGTGCCTCTGGTAATTTCTGATGTAGACTTCTTCAAATTTGTGTGTTTTGCTTTGCTTTATTGTTACTTATATCAAAGGAATATAATACTTGGGGTATTGTGATTCATGATTTGTAAAGATTTCTTGAAAACACTGTAGAAAGTGCTATTGAGCTACAGTCTATGTGGGCACTTAGTAAAATACTCTGTGCTGCGCAGCTGATGGGAAATTGGCTTTGCTTCATATGTTTATTTTGGTTTGGCTTTTTTTTCCTCCCCTCTGTCAGTTGAGAGAATTTTATTAATACACTATTCTTTCCACTTAGTTGAAGTCTTGTGGTATATAAATACACTAAACTCATGGTAAAGCAAAGAATTGCTTTATTGAATTGAGTATTCATGTCTTGCTTATTCATTCTATTAATCTCTTGTAGGAGAAAGCAGTGGATCCTAAAACACGTTTACTTCTGTACAAGATGGTCAATTCTGGGATGCTGGAGACCATCACAGGCTGCATCAGCACAGGAAAAGAATCTGTTGTTTTTCATGCCTATGGAGGAAAGTGAGTATGTTATTTGTTACTGGTGATAGCTGTTAGTACCAGAGAGGATTTAAAAATCTGAAATCTCGGAAATAGTTAAACATCTGCACCTTTTTTATTCTCAAGATTTAAAGGTTGTATTTATGTATATGCAGAAAATAAAAAAATCTGAAAACCAAATGGCACCAACCATAAAATAAAAAAATTCCCACTTTTCTACTTGGAGGCTATTTAATGAATGGGGACAAATCCACTATGCCTTTCTGTGGGAAAATATGTATTCCTCTCATGAAAAAGAAATCTTGAGATTTTTGAGAAACTCTTTGCACTGAACTGCCCCAGGCTACAGAGCTGTCATGAGGATCTTGGGCTACCTGAAGGTTGTCTTCCATACAGATTGCTCTATTGTCAGCTCTGTATTTGCAGCTCAGTGGAGGTGCTGTTTGTTACTTTTGGGTTATCTTGGGAATGGTGCTGGGATGCTGCTCACTTTGTGAGTCTTTCCTACCATACATGTAAGGATTATAGTGCATTATAGAAACTGCATTGTGTTTATCTGACTTTAAACCAGTGGTGCTTGAGAAAGAACTAATAAAACTCAAATACAGATAATGTATTTAGAGATGTCAAGAGAGAAAGTTGGAGTTGGGGAGAGAAGATTTGCCTTAACAAATTGGGAGAGGTAACCTATTTGATAAGTAACTTATAATCAAAATGCCAAAAGCCAAACATTCTTATGTAAGTTTAATCACGGAATCGTTATAAACTTAAGTTGGCTTCTAAATTTGATAGAAAATTAGATCCTCTTATATTAAAAATCACTGTGTATTGCAATGTGTAAAACCCCAAACCCATGCATTTGCTTGTAAATATATGAATAGTTAACTTTGTTACGTATTTGTCTTTTTCAACGAGAAGTGCAACTGAAGATAAAGTTATTCCTCCAGAATGTGCCATCAAAGTGTTTAAAACAACTCTTAATGAATTCAAGAACCGGGACAAATACATTAAGGATGACTACAGATTTAAAGACCGCTTCAGTAAATTGAATCCACGAAAAATTATTCGTATGTGGGCTGAGAAAGAAATGCATAACTTAACAAGGTAAAGGAAGTGTAGTTGCCAAATGCCTGTCAGTTTCCTATTCTCTGCTTGAGGAAGATAATCTGTGTCTGGGTATTTGACTTTCAGGCCAGAATAATATACAACCTGGCACAGATTGAATAAACCTCTGGTTTTTTACAGTTTAGAAATTGTCAGCATCTTCAGTCATTTATGCAGCAGAATTTACAGGACCATGAAGTTAACAGGCCCTAGCTGTAAAAGTGATGAGTATTCAGTGAGCATTTATAGACTCACTTATGACTTTAGAATCTGAATTTTTCTCTGTAAAATAGTGTGAAATATATATAATTATTCAGTTTTCAATTCTCTCAAAGACCTTTTTTACTCTGGATCAAGCTTCTCATACAGCTCTCAAATTGCAAATGAACAGGTGGGAACTAGAACTCTGGGGACTTTAAAGTTTTTGTTCTGTTTTTCTTAATCAGTACCTATTTTCTGATCCACAGAATGCAAAATGCAGGAATTCCTTGTCCTCAAGTGGTTATCCTTAAGAAACACGTCTTGGTTATGTCTTTCATTGGCCAGGATCAAGTCCCAGCTCCTAAACTGAAGGATGTAACACTTAGCAGTGAAGATATGAAAAAGGCCTACTATCAGATTCTTAATGTAAGATGATGCTGATTTCTCCTCCAATTCTGGGTTGTGTTTTCTTTTAGGGGAATAACTGTAAGGACAAACCAGCACTTATTTACTTTTCAGGATGCTTACATAATTTTCAAGATACAAAGTCCAAAGTCTTATTTTGCTCCTGTTTAATATGTGACTTGGAATCAATAAGAAATTATGCACTAAAAAAAAAAAAAAATTAATCTTAATCTGAGTGGAAAACATGCTGGAATTTGTTTGTCATCCAATTAGCAGCAGAGGAATTGTGGGCAAGTAGTCCTCCTTTTATAGAAGCAGTATGTGGTTTAGAAAATTCTCTGAAGTGTTTCTGGGCTTACCAAACACTTAATTTACAATACTTAAGCACGCTCTCTTTTTAACAAACCTAGAAATCACAGAAGGAATTAGAATATTGCATGGTGGATACTTTAATTTCCTATTATCTGCTGTAGTTGCTTCAAACACACACCTCCTAACTGCCCACTCACTATTACATTATAGACATTAAAAAAAGCCAACCAGGTAACCAACCCTGCAGCTTGGTGATAGGAATGGTCCAGGTCTCAAATGAATGAGACCAGTGAGCAGCGCAACTGTGTTTTAAGTGAATTTGTGTACTGGTTAGGATTCAGTCCCTACAACTGTGAGACTTCCTTCCTGTGTGATAGGAGTGAAAATGACATGTATATTTGGAGAACATGTTTATCTGTCTCATACACTTGGACTGTTTGGCAGACCTGACACGAGTTTACCAGACTAACTCTTCTGACTTTGCCAAAGCTAAGCTCAGTGATAAAAAGTTTACTTTGCCGGCAGTTTGCCAAAGCTGCAATTCCCCGGGTGGAAGTGTATTGAAGACTTGGGTAAAAATTATGTAAATTATGTGGGTGATTACGAAAAGGTGGGGTTGTTTCATTCTGTTCTTTTTTTTTAATACTCATGCTAGCAATATTTATTCAGAGTATAGCATACTTCCTTCATTAATTTGGTTCCTTGCAGATGATGCAGCAGTTATACAGGGAGTGCAACTTGGTCCATGCAGATCTGAGTGAATACAACATGCTTTGGCATGACGGGAAGGTGAGTTTGTTCTTAATTTGGGGGGAAAAGGCTTTGTCTACTGTGAAATGTTAATACAACGTGAATTGCTGTTTCTCTGTGACTACAGGTCTGGCTCATTGATGTCAGTCAGTCGGTGGAGCCAACCCATCCTCACGGACTTGAGTTTTTGTTCAGAGACTGTAGGAATGTTTCACAGGTAGGACCTCTGTCTGACAATCTTCTGTTATGCTGCATGTTTTCTTAGCTATATAGAAGATTACTCTTGCACATTTTCCGTGCTGATACTGTCCTCTGAAAGTGACAAAAATGTGGGAAAGTAAAATTATACTTCTAGAACATAAAACCTCTTCTAGTTACGTTTATCTGTGGGTCAGCAAAAAGAAAAATGTAATTTTGGCTAAATATTGTAGCTGGGGGAAGTCAAAGGAATATCTTGTTCTGTGTGGTAAAGTGTTTAATGTGTGCTCTTTATATTGACTAGTTCTTCCAGAAGGGAGGTGTGACAGAAGCACTTAATGAGCGTGAACTCTTCAACGCTGTCTCAGGTTTAAATATTACAGCTGACAATGAAGTAGACTTCCAAGCAGAGGTATAGCTTTCTCTGTCTAATAATTTTAATTTGGTTAGCTATGGTAGCTATTATAATACCTTAACTTTCCACATTTAGTTTGTGTCATTGGTGTGAGCAAAGTTTCAGCAGTCATTCTGCATCTCTTTTTAAAAACTTGAGTGTTTCAACTTAGTAAAACATTTACAGAAACTCAGATTGACAGACCTCTCCACCCCTTTTCCTGATCCCCCTGCTCCCAAGTAGAAAAGACTTCATGTTGAATATAGTTGCTTCATTTCAGCATTAAGGCAAATCTAGAGATCTGTTTTAGTTTAAAAGCTGTTGTCTTGTCTTACATATATTAAAGGTTGTACAGAAGTGGAAAGTTGGGTTAAAAATAATATTCTACTGCTTATTTTTCATGATTTAGATGTTAACTTATTTGAATTGAAAGTTTAGGCTAACATTTTGAATTTTGATGCTTAAAATCATGCTAATGTAAATATGGACTTAAGAATCTTTGGTCACTGTTGGCTTTTAATTTACAACCTTTGGCTGTAACTCCTCAAGGCCTGCATCCTGATATCAGATATAAAAAGAAAACAAGTTGTAAAATGTTCCATATTTACTAATTAAAGTAAGGGCAATGTGGGAATTCTACTCTCCTTAATTACTAATGACATTGCAGGTTTGTGTTAGTCCAGTATGGAGTAGCTGGGAGCTGGAAACTAGGTGACTCCTGGGGCAGGTGACCAAAGTAAGAAAGAGATAAAGGGAACAAACACATTGTTACAGTTCCATGATCTCTGTATCCCTGGAGAAAGTACAGAAGTGTGCCTTTGAGGAATACAGCTGAAGTCTTAAGAATCATCCAGTCCTCCACGCAACTGGTGCATTTTAGTTACGTAGCTTGAAACTGTAAAGGAGCACTGCTCATTTTAGGAACTTGTTGAGATCATGTTTCAAGGTGTGCCTGGCTGTATTCAAGCTGTTAGATGTGACCAAATCTTTGAATAACAACATTGCGCTTACTTGCTCTGGCCTCTAAAGCTACTTTTTAATGCTCTTTAGAAGTGTTCTGCTGCTGTCATGGTTTTGTGATTTCAGCATGGTTTCATTTTTGGCTCTCTAGATTGAAGCTTTGGAGAAGATGAATGAAGATCACGTGCAGAATCATGGAAAGAAACTGTCAACATTTTCAAGTGATGGAGACCCACCTATATATGATGAATAGCACTGAGTTTATAGCTGCTAACGAAACAAAACACAACTTTACTGCTTCTAACTATGTTGGTGCAGTGATAAATGTCAACTGCCAATGTCAAGAGAGTGGTTGGCTGGGAATACCAAAATGGAAAACACAGCGAGCATATGGTGATGCCTCAGTGGTTTGCTTTTTTTTTTTTAACTTGTCCCACACATCAGGCTGGCACTGTGAGAATGGACTGTCACTACCACTTTGAACAGACTGACAACTTCACCAGTTGCCCAGTTACATTAGACTAATGTAGCTCAGGTGGTCATATTTTGCATGATTCAGAGCTTACATACCTTTTAGTCTAAAAAAAAACAAACCCTAAAAAATCATCTGTGTTGTCTGAAGTATTTGAAAGCACACTAGAAGAGTCTCTCTCTTTTCTTCTAATGCAACTTGAAAAACTAATTAAACATTGTGTATTGACACAATATCTTTCATCTGTCTCCACCAAGGTCAAAATGAAAAGGCAAACTGTGCACTGCAATCATATGACAATGTTAATTTAGCAAAGTGATATATTTATAAATGCAAAAGTCTGGACCTTTTCATTTGAAGTACAGGGAAGGTGGCTCTAACTATCTCTCTAAATACTGTTGGGTATTACATGAGAAACAGAATCCAACCAGCAGAGGACTTCCTTGGTGACATGCCAGGAAATCCTGAGTCAACAATGTATAATAAAGAATCAGTTCAGGTAGTTTCACTCTTCGTATACAAATGGTTCCGAAAACTTGGTGCAGGCCAAAAATAAAACTCTGTAATAATCCTGTCTCTACGTAGAATGTCAGTTTCGAGCATCAAATGTTCTTGCCCTAAAGATAATCATAGACAAATCTGAGTATTCTTTTTGCCTTTGTTTAGAAATAATGATGACTGATATTGGTTTCCACAGTCTATTTCATGCTTTTATTCTTAATGTAAGTCTTTTTTTTTCAGCAGCTTCTAAAATCTTGTGATGTTTCTCTCCAAAACAGCATATTTAAAGATGACTTGATGTGGTGGGATAGTTTGGAATTAAGAAATTCTAATCAACTTCTTTTTAACTGATTTCTGGTTTCTAGTTTCTGATGCTGCTCTTTATCAAGCAGAATATAGTGATGCTACATATGACCTTCTCACAGTGTGCTGTGAAAGTGACTTTTTAATCTCTTTTTGTTGGAAAACTGGTGGTAAAGTAAAATCTTAAGATCTTGTGGTGGTTCTTGCATGGTTCTTTGCATCACAGAGGCCTTCATTGATCTTGGGTGCATCACTAGAGCTGCCTTAGGATAGGGCTACACTAAATTCCTTACAACAATAGAAGAATGACTGTTTGGGTGGGTACTACATGAACACTAAACAACCTTGGTTTTGCCAGTTTCATCCCAACACTTGGATCCTCTTCCTTTTTCTAAGTCAGACAAGTCTCTTGCATTTACTCCTTACTTTTGAAATAAAGGAACTTGTGTCTTTCGGATACTTAAGTTGGTTCTGTATTTCTCAGTGAAACAGTTTCCCAAAATAATGGTAAAAGGGAAAGAACAGACTGGGTACTTCAGGGGAGGAGCTGCAGTTAGCTAACTGCTTCAGGAAGACTACAAACTGCTGTTGTCAAAGATAACCAGATCTCCTTCAGAGGAGGAGGCTTTTTTTTTTTCAAAAAAAAAAAAAAACATAGTCCTATTCTAGGCTTATAAATGAAGCAATTTTCTTTGAGTTTAATTTAAAGCTATTTGGCTCAGTTATTTATTATATATATGATATTATATATGCATAAATTTTCACTTACAGCAGTAAAATTGGCTCAGGAATTTGCTTTGAGATTTTAAGATACCTGGGCATGTTTTCAAGTAGTTGAAAACAAGAATTTGCTAAAGGAAGCATTTTCCTGGACTGCTTTGAAATAAAAGGTTCCAGGATTATTATTGGGCAAATAGAAACTTAGTTTTGGAATTGGCCTTTAAGATTTATTTCTATCACAAGAGTTTCAAGTTGTGTGTTTATTTACTTGTCTGCTGATTTCCCCTCAAAGATACCTCGGTTTCTGTTGCAATTGTAGGAAGTGCATGCTGTTCTTTAGAGAACTAGGAGAAGGGTAAATGTCAGTAGAATTTTTTGAATTTTCACCCTGGATTAACTAAACTTCTGGCTAACTTGCAATGAATTTTGTTGCATTCTAAAAAATCATAAACTTTAAGTTACTTTAAATGCTTTGGAAATACTCATCTCCAATTAATAGAATTGTTTGATGATGCAGGAGGGTTCTGCAGAACAAACAGCTTGTTGTAATTCTTAGTTGTGACTTCAGTATCTCCAGTCTGATGTGAAATTATTGCAGGTGGACTAACTGGGTCACAAGTCATCCAGCAATTGTTTGCATGATATTGGTACTTAAATTTCTATTTCTCCCATACTAAGCTGTGCTACTGTTTTATCTGAAATTTTTAAATTGTTATGATCTTAGTCCTTTTTTCCCCCTCTTTTAAAATTTTCCTTTCTTAACTAATAAGCAAATACCTAATTGATAATTATATCTCACACAATTTCTAGATCATAATGTAGGGCTTAAAGCTAGTGACCTCAGGCATTAGCCAGGGCATCAACAACAACAAAAAAATCCCATTGCTGTTTTTTTTTTGTCCAAACTAAAATACGAATAAGCATAAATGCTGAGGATCAAGCCAGACTTTAACTTCAATAATGCTTTATTAATATTGTTCCTGAAATAAGGGCTATTTTTAGAGTTTAATTCCCCTTTCTGAACTATTTTACAATAAGCCACTAAAAAAAAGTTTCCTGCCAAGGAGCAGGATCAATCGTGACAGTGATGATGCAATAATTGTAGACAAATAAAGGCAGAGCTTGGAAGCAGTTGTTTCCTTTTTTTCTCCACGTAAAAGTTTTGGGTTTGTTTTTGGTCGGTTAGTTGGTTTTAAAATCACTGTAAAAGGTTGGGCCAAAAGTCCCATCCTGCTGCTGTGGCCGCCACACGATGCTGCCTTGGCAAAGACAGCAAAGAGAGTGTTTTTGCTTTTCTAATTATTGTTTCAAAGTCCACTAGCTTTGCTTGTAAAAGCAGAATAAATCCTCCCAGCGAGAGGGGCGCCCTGGTAAGTGACACTGGTTAGAGTCTTACTCTGCTTACTCAGGCACCTTAATTCCTTTATTTTCCTCCTCTAATATGTGTGTTCCTAAATATTTGCACTGTGATACCATATTGTAACTCTGCTTATTCCAAGTGTTTATCTACCTCCTTGCCAGCACGCACACCTTTCCTGACGCAGTTTTTGCATCTTGCCGGGTTTCCGTTTTCATTTGTTGAGCTCATTGCTGCCTTTCAGATATTGATGTTCAGAACTGCTCGACACGTTTTTATTCCCAGGCTCTCCCAGCGGTCGGGATCTGGGCTGTTTTAAGTGCAGGGTCTCTAGCCCACCGCTACATTGTCTTGGAAATGCGATACAGCGAGCAGAAGGCGGAGAAGGCATTGGCTTAGAAAAGGAAATTTAGAAGGAGGGGAAAAAAAAAAAAAGACAGAGATGGTACCACTTTAAAACATTTCCGATTAAAGCGGAGAGGCACAACTTCACGGAGGAGAAATAGAAATGAGAACCCCCGGCAGACGCACTGCGCCGTCTCTGCGGAAGAGGTGTTGGTCCGGCCAGCGGCCCTTTCCAGCAGGGATCCCTCTCCGGGATGCCGCTCCTGCCTCCCTCNGGAGCCGCGCCGGGAGCCGCAGCAGCAGGAGAGGGCGAGGGGCGAGCGAGGGGCGGCGCGGAGGGCGGCGGCTGGTACCTGGCGCTGTGTGCGCGGCCCGTGCACTTCGAGAAGGCGAACCCCGTGAACTGCGTGTTCTTTGACGAGGCCAACAAGCAGGTGGGGGCGGCGGGGCCCCGCCGCGGGACGGGGCCACGGGGCCGGGCCTGTGGGCTCGGCCCAGCCCGCTGCCGCTCGCCGGCTTGGGTTTGGTTCCCTGCGCGGCTTCGGTTTCCTCCCCTTCCCTCCCCTCCCTCGGCAGCCGGACATGAGCCCTGTTGTTCCCCTTCCCGCCGGGTGCTGGCTCAGGACCTGTCATCCTGCTAGAGGCGGTAGATTTTTCTTTCTTTTTTTCCCTTTACCAATTTATTAGGTTGGATTTCACCTGCCTTACCTTCACTGCCGTAAGGTCTTTCTGGAATTCATCGGAGTCAGCACTTTTCCTTTCTGTTCCAGGTGTCCCCACATGACTGGCAAACTTTGTCACTTCGCTGTTAGCTTAATTTCCCAGATTTTTCACAACCCTTTCAATTCCTGAAATTCAATATATTCATTAAAAATGAATAACCATAGCTTTCCTTGTGGCACAGACCCAAGTGGCCATTTCTTGACTTTAGTGCTTTTAAGCATGTTCTTCTCAATATCCTTCTGGGCTCCAGAGCGTTCAGCTCCATATAGCTAAAAAATCCATAGGCTGTCGTGAGGCTTATATAGATGTGGATACATTCCACTGTCTAATTCCTGTAACCATTCTTTGACCTCGGCATTCATGGAATTGGAACCTTCAAGCTTTCTTCCCCATATAGCTGGCACAGATTGCCCCATGTGTGGACATGATCAGTGGCATGTTTGGAGAGGGAGCAGTATTTCTGGGGTGTGTTTCTTACTGTTGCCCTCTGTTCAGAATGATTACAGAATCATTTAGGTTGGAAAAGGTCTCTGAGATCGTTGAGTCCAACCTTTGACCAAACACCACCATGTCAATTAGACCATGGCACTGAGTGCCACGTCCAGGCTTTCCTTAAACACCTCCAGGCATGGTGACTCCACCACCACCCTGGGCGGCCCATTCCAGTGTCTAATCACCCCTTCTGTGAAGAAACTCTTCCTAATGTCCAATGTAAACCTCCCCTGGCGCAGCTTAAGGCTATGTCCTCTTGTCGTGTCACTTGTTGCCCGTGAGAGGAGGCCGATCCCCAGCTGGCTACACCCTCCTTTCAGGGAGTTGTAGAGAGTGATAAGGTCCTCTGAGCCTCTTTTTGTCCAGGCTAAACACCGCCAGCTCCCTCAGCCGCTCCTCCCAGGACTTGTGCTCCAGACCCTTCCCCAGCTCTGTTGCCGTTCTCTGGACATGCTCCAGCATCTCAGTGTCCTTCCTGAATTGAAGGGCCCTGAACTGAGCACAGGATTTAAGGTGCAGCCTCACTAGTCCCGAGTACAAGGGGACAATCACTGCCCTGGTCCTGCTGGCCACATCATTGCTGATCCAGGCCAAGGTGCCCCTGGTTTCTTGGCCACCTGGGCATACACTGGCTCTTGTTCAGCCAGCTGTTGACCAGCACCTCCAGGTCCTTTTCCACTGGGCCGCTTTCCAGATATTTCTTCTTATAAACCATTATCTTTCACTTACATTTTGAGGGCCAGTTGAAATACCCTGTCAGGAGACACTGTATCATAGTGTGGATGTGATATAACTACAGAGAAATTGGTTGTTGAGAGCTCACTTGAAAGATTCGTATTTTCCAGTGTAAATTTATTTCTCTGTGTTTTCTTGTTACTGTAAAATAATTTGATTTCTAGTAGGTCTCTAAATCATTTGTAACCAGCGTTTCAATGACAGTTTCCCACGTGAGAGACCTGTCCATTCAATCTTCTCATCTTGCAGAGATTAGGAGCGTGTTGCCTTCATTTCTATCTACATAATAGCAAAAAATAGTAAAACTAAGTATTTGTCATTCTAGTAAGGCTGTGGACTTGCTTTCAATTTATAGTCTTGACACCTGTATTTCCTGCCTGAGCACAGCAGACTGGCAGTGTGGCTGAAAGTACAGAACAATGTCCCTGTTACCCTGAGACCTGATCTGTGTGTCTATGCTGCTGTGCATGCAACAAGTACAGATAAGGCATTTGCCTGACTTTCTTTTTCTAAGCTAGGTAAAGTTTGTAACAGCATGAAATCTTTTTTTTTTGTTCTCTTGGCTCAACATGTCTCATATCTCTAGCAGGTTTTGTACACATATATGTGAAGCTGTGCTGAAGGAATTCTCAGTTGCTAGGGCGTGTTGGCTGAAACTCCTTAGGTACATGAAAATCTGCTGCTTACTGTCAAACTATTCCTATTTAATAACATGTTCTGACAGGATTGAGCTTCTGAGTCATTGAGTTACATCTCTTCCCAATCCCCAAGCTGATTTCCTTTTTTGTTTTAAACAATGTCCCGATGTCTCAGATACTTTTACTAGTACCTGACTTAGGAAAACATGAATATAAAAGAAACAAGACCAATATAAAGGCTTATAAAGGTTTTTTTTCTGGTTTAACTTGCCCAGTAGTTCAGAATAGGCCTACAAGACTGTTGCAGTACCATGCAATCTGACACCTCTAAGTAAACTTCGAATTCCAGGTTATCTCAGTGTGAACTGGCAGATCTGCCAAAGAACAAAAATTGTGTCTAGTAAAAAAAAAATTAAAGGTGTGGCTTATAGAAGAGGCAGCACATGAAGGTTATGACTTTGAAAGAGTTAAAAATACATTCAAAACTTTTTTGTAGGTTTTTGCTGTTCGATCTGGTGGAGCTACAGGAGTTGTTGTTAAAGGCTTGGAGGATAGAAATCCCATTTCCTTCAGGTAAGGCACCTTTATCTTGGGATAGAATTATACAATCGTAGAATTATGTGGTATGTAGTCCTTATCTACTGTTATTCAGGAGTAAAATTTAAAAGTAGTTGTTTGTGATCATATTTTGATTTGTTCTTAGATATACTCTTCCAATTAAGAGGATATGCTTTTCCCTCCCAATAGTCTTCTGGGTAGAAAAAGTAATTAGGCTGTGGCTTCTTTTTTTTTTTTTTTAAATAGTGTTTTATTAAAACATGCTGTACGTGTGAGAGAGTGATTCCTACAGCAGCAATGACTTATTCAAGGATAAAGTTTTGCAAGTTGTGCCTGTGATTCAAGCACAATGTCTAGACCTAGATGTAGGTTTCTCACGATCTGTTCCTTGTTTAATCTAAGTTGGCTTCTTTTATGTCCTCCATTTTTTGTGGAGATATTTTTGGAGAATTTGACAACAGGAAACTATTTTATATATGTCTCACTATGTTAAGAGTGATGGCTCTTTGTATTCTGCTGTTCATTTGTAAGGAAGTATTCTTTTACTCCATACCAATCCAGATATGGGTAAAGTAATTTGTAATCAAGATGTGTTTACTGTGATCTGGTGGGTATTGCTGGTTTTATTTTACTTTTTTATTTGATTACCCTTGTCACAAATCCTGAAGGAGGTGAAAATACTTAGTAAACTTCATGATGTTCCACTATTTTCATTCTTGGCTGTCTCACTCTCTCTTTGACACAACTTAATAACATATGTTGGAGGAACTATATACCTTATTTGTGCCAATTGTGCTGATGCTTGTTTGGTAAGAATACCTTTTTTATTCATTTTAATGGTGTGAAAACAGCCTCACTCTCCCTTTAACATCAGAAGTTCTTCTAGATGCTGTCCCCTAATGGGAAAGCAAGGAGGCTTGTGTCCACTAGCAGTAGTTCTGAATGTAATGGAGCAGACTGCAGGATGTTGGTGTCACAGAACCCCAGACTCACTGGGATGGAATTGAGAATGCAGCTTTGGATAGTCCCACAAGTCTTCCAGTTCCACATCACAGGCCAACAGTGATTTCAGGTGCTAATTTGTGTGACCTTAGCCATGATTCTGTAACTGATGTGTTCAGGACTTCTGAAGAGTGAGCTGCTATTTTCTTTCAGTCTGGGTTTTGAATACATTACTGTCAGGCAATAGAAATAATCTGTATTCAAAAGCATTTGCATTACACTTTTTTTCCTCTCTTGCTGTCTTTTTTGAGGGTATATTCTTTAAGAAACTATTTTAGGTGATATTTCCTTAACTTCTGTTTCTTTCTGTATAGGATGGAGGACAAAGGAGAAGTGAAGTGCATCAAATTTTCCTTGGGGAACAAGATCCTGGCTGTACAGAGAACGTTGAAGAGTGTGGTAAGAAACCTACACCCTGCAGATAGGGAATTGGAGCTGGAAATCCTCTACTTCCTGTACCCGAGTAGAAGTCTCTGAGACAAATGTTCAAGAAGTCTGTTGGCTAACAACAGCTGTAGTGAAAATTCCTATGTCATCCTGAGAGGCTGGACAGGCAACATTGTTTTCTTGCTAGTACCATCATTAAACAAAAAGTGTAAGGGGGAGGCAACTTCTATAAAAAATTCTCTGTCAAGGGTGAAGTGGAATGTAAGTCATGTTTTTCTTATATATATATATGTATCTATATATCTATATCATCCTAAACAATTTGGTAAACTAATTTATATTCTTTGGTATCTGTGTATGTGTCTTGTCTGTGCTTCATAATTTCTAAAACACTTAATGGGTGTTTTTGCAGGATTTTTTGAATTTTATTCCAGATAGCCCTCAGCTAGAATATACACAGGAATGTAAGGTGAGTTAAATGCCCCAGCTTATATGCTTAAGTGAAACTCTGATGTTAGTTAGGCTAGTGACCTCTACTTTACAAGAGAACTAATTGAGGTACCTTTCAAAACACTAACATCAAGGAAATGAGATCTGTAGTCACTACTGTCTATCTAAATTGAGGTGAACAAACAGGGATTAACAATACCGTAAAGAACTTCCTGGCCTTATGAATGTGATTGTTTCCTAGAGGGAGTAGAAATGCTGTGGAGGCAACAAATGTCAGGTTTTGGTAAGGAGAAGAGACAAAGTGCTGATGATACAGAAACAGTGCACAGTGATTATATTAGCCAGATATGGTAATGTGAAGTTCTATCCTGATTTGACTAATCAGTAGTAGTAAGCTATCACTAGTTTTTGTACTATGTTCGGTATTTTTAAACAATCTCCCTAATTTTTTTGATGATTATTTTACCAGAAACAAGTACCATTGTCATCATTTGGTACTTTCCAACTTTTAACTAAGACAAATTACATTTTGGGGTAATAGAATGCTAAAGTAAATTTTTATACATCTGATTTGCAGAGATCCCTTTATTCCTGTAGTCTTTAAAGCTGAAGCACTGTCTGCTTCATTATTTAGGATTATGAGTTTAAATAAACCATTCTAGCAAAACCCTTATGGTAGGGAAACTTCTGAGTGTAGAAGAAGTAGGCTTCTGAGTGAAGTCATGGCAAATTTTTCCTCTTAGTTTCCCTCAACATAAACTACCTGCTTTTCATGTCAGGAATTGCATGAATTGGCTCTACAGTTTGAAGAAGAGGAACTTAATTTGATCTAGGGTGAAAATAAAATTTGATTGTGTAATAAGCTTGTAAATCTTACATGCTGCCAGAAATCCAGGTCATACAGTAGTTGTGTTCATACGTAGTTTTGGAATGCTTTATAAAAGCAATTGATGCCTGCTGGTTGTCTGGTTGGCCAAAAGTATTAACTCCAGAGATTGGATACCTAAATTGCCTTTGGTCTCGTGTTCTTCATTTAGTAATATTACCTGAATAGTTAATTTTTCCAAGTAAAAGAGTGTTTGTTTGCTTGTTTGTTAAAAGACAAAGAATGCCAATATTCTAGGATTCTGCTGGACGAGCTCTACAGAAATTGTCTTCATCACAGATCAAGGAATTGAATTCTACCAGGTAATACAAATAACTCCTGTAGGACACGTTTAGAGATTTGAAATTGTAAATTTGTAATTAAAATATGAATTCCTTTCTTCTCTCTCTTTAATTGAGAAAGTGTACTGCTAAAAGCCCAAATTCTGCCATTTGGTTTGCAGACTACAATTTTTCAATTTTTTTGAGAAGAATTTATTTTTAGGGCAGAGCAAATTTATCATTTACAGGTTTTAAGACCCTGTATAAAGAAGTACTCAACTAAGCCGTGGGAGCGCTAGATTAAGAGATACTTTTGGCTTGTAAGGAAATGGATATTTAAATCTAATGTGAAATACCACTTCATGCAAAACAAATCAGCATTGGGGAAGATATGTAAATGCTTAAAAGTTGGTGAAGAAGAAGTAATTGACTAGCTAGAATAGCTAGAAGAGTTTCTCCCATGTTGACCTCATTGAGTTCCTCTGTGTCATTACCTTTGCATATGTTTTTAAAGATGTCTAATGAATAGAGAACCCTTCCCTTCATGATGAGGGATATTTTAACACTTCCAAAAAAAAAAAAAAAGTTGTGCACTTCCCAATAATTTCAGTCCTGGAGCTAAGACACAATGTTTCTCATAATTACTGTTACTAATGACTGGTACTAAAGAAAGTAACTGGAAAAGCAGTATTATTTCCTGCTCATTGAGGGGGAAATAAATGTATTTAACACCTGAAAGGATTATGAATGTCAACCATGCAGGTAAAAGGATCGAATCAAATAAGTGTCTTTTTAAGGAGAGTATATTTAAACCCTTAAAATGAAGCTAATTGATTTATATACTTAGTTCTTAAAATATAAAAGGTTAAGGAAGCTGGGCAGTGAAGGCAGCAAAAATACTGTAAGAAGAACTTTTTAATAAAACTTCACTAGTTGTATCAAGCTAGGTATTTTCTCCATTATGCACAGAACTTATACCCAGATCTGTACGAGTGGGAAAACACAGCACCTTTGAGCTTGTTAGGATTTGAAGAGGGTTTGATGTATTATATTTCCTTAGCTACAGTAAAGTGGGGCCTAAACGGTAATTGTCAGGTTTCTGATTTTTAATTCTAGCATGGTAAATGTCTTTACACTTAACTCTTTCTCACTTGCTCCTGTGCATTACCATTTATGCTTTTGGAATCCTGGTGGTAATATAATGATAATATTCTGTGTTTCCAGGTGTTGCCAGAGAAACGGAGTTTAAAGCTTCTGAAGAATCAGAGCATTAATGTAAATTGGTACATGTATTGTCCAGAGAGCTCTGTTATCCTTCTTTCAACCACTGTCCTTGGCAATGTCCTGCAGCCATTCTATTTCAAGGTAAAGGGATATGTTCCAAACTTTTCATTTTTTCTTTAAACTGCTTCTTCATCCAAATATTCTATTGCTTGAATTTCTTCCAAGAGGTGCATGTGTTCACATCCTTGTATGCCAATAAGCAAATCTATAAGGTAGTTCCTAGGTGATGTCTTAAAATTAGGTAATTCAGTCTTTCTTACGTGTGTGTTCTGACAAGGTTGGACAGTTGACCTTGAGAAAGGAAAGAAAAAATTGGTGACTAAATATTTTACAGCTTAAATGTCTTTAAAGAGCTTTTTTTTTTCACTAGAATGGGTATTTATGATTTACTTTTAATACGAACATTTGCACTCTGTGGTATGATAGAGAAAAAATAAGGGCCTTTCACTTGTGATTATAATTTTAACCTTCTAAATATGACTGGATGAAAAAGAGACAAAGAAAAAAGGTAGCACTTAGGAAACAACTGTTGTCCCAAGCAAGAGAAGGCTTTGTCTACCATAGTTGTTTCTTTTGGTGTTCTTCCCTGTGGGTAACACTTATTATTACTGGGAAAATATTTTTCTTTTTATCTTGGAAAAAGTATGTTGTGAAAACTAGAATCGGTTTTAAGTTAATCAGGCAGGCAGGTGATTTTAAAAATGAGGAAAGGAACTACAGCATTTGTCTTGCTCCTGTCAAGAGATTAGAAAGATTTCTGTGGCAGTTTAAAGGAAGAGATTAAAAAGCAACTTATTCACATGGGTTTTCTGGTTTGTGTTAATCTTGTGTAGGGTCTGTACTGCATCCTGAACTGATGTTCCCTTAGGTGGCTCAGAGGAACCTACTACCCTCTCACAGTCTTCTTTTTAACAGCTTAGGTTATGGTTCCCCCTCCTTCACATTTTGTGTCAAGTTGTAGCTTGAAGCTAAATAATTTTTATCTTGTGTTCAGAAGGTAATATTTAAAAGATCTCCTGAGAAAGGTCCTGTACTAAAATAATATTTGAAAATAGAGATCTAGTGAAGGAAATAGTTCTGTAGTATTCACACTTCACACTCAAGAATGAGTCAGTAAGAATGGGAAGTGAATTTCAGTAGAAGCTTTGGAAACCATGAAAACTTGCTTAAATATTAATTCCATAGAAAAGAAGAGGAGAGAGGAAGCCTTGGGCAGGAGCAGGGATATGTTGTAAGTATAATGCAGGAACTAGAGGAGATTATGACTGGTAGGAGGTAGTGATATTTTCTTCTTCCTGGGAAGCAGTTGTTTAAGAGTTGGAGCATATACTTTCCTGGAAGAAGGAAAGTAAGTTAAGAGAACTGTGGTTTGGGATCTCCACACCAACTGTACATAGGATTTGCATACAAATTTGTCTTTACTTAATTAAAATAGAAATATTTTTGTAGCTGAAGTTATAAAATCCAGACGATAAAGCTTCTGAAGTTACAGAAGTGTGTGTTAAGAATCACTTGAGGTTTTTTTTAGGAAAGAAAGTACAAAACCCTTTCTTTTGGACTATGACCGCGCTTTGCCTCGTGGGGGCGCTGGTGGTACAGCGAATGGGGAAAGGCGGCTCGGCCCTTTCTGGTTCAGGTCGTGACAATTCTTGTTTTGCTGTTTAACAGAGTGGGACCATGTCAAAACTATCAAAATTTGAAATTGAGTTACCTGCAGCACCCAAGTCATCCAAGCTCAGCCTTTCTGAAAGAGATATTGCTATGGCTACAATGTACGTATCTCACTCATCAGGTCTCTCTGGGTAAGGCAGGACAGTTTGAGAATGCTGGGAGAAGACAAGGACATTACAATGGTTGCTCTTGTCTGTTGTTTTAGCAGTGCTATTGCTTTAAAGCACTTCTGTTACTGCCTTGAACAAAGCATCTAAACAACCTTCTTGGGGCAAGGTGGGGAGGGGAAGCAAATGGAGAAGTCTTACATGAAATTATTCTTGATTACCACAGAAGAATGGAGAATGTTTCATTTTTTAGTTAATATTTTGATAGAGGAATTGTTCACAGATGCATAACTTGCATGAGTAAAAACCATGCATTGTGATTTATCAAGTATTGTTTTAGTCTTTCACTTTCAATTAAATGGTCACCTGACTTAGGTAATCTCATCTCTTCTTTTAGGATAAAATGTATGGCTTTAAGAGATTGGTAGAGCTCTTAATTGAAAATAATGCTTTAATCCTGTTGTCTTGTTAGATACGGGCAGCTTTATGTTCTCTATTTGAGGCATCACTCAAGGACTTCCAACAGTACAGGAGCAGAAGTAGTGCTCTATCACTTACCCAGGTAAGAGCAGAATGAAGAACTTTAGTGGCAGTTCACATCTGTGTCAGTGTTGTGGTTTAACCCCAGCTGGCAACTAAGTACCACCAGCTGCTCCCCCAAGCCTCTTGTGGAAGGGGCAGGACAATCAGAAAAAAGTAAAACTCACAGGTTGAAGTAAGAACAGTTTAGTCAGTGAAGTAAAGTAAAAACTAGTAGTAGTAATGAAAAAGGGGTGAAGAAGGGACTAAAATGCATGAAAAGCAAGTGACACAACAACAACAGTTGCTCACCACCCAGCCTGTCCCAAGCACTGATCTATGCCTCCTGGCCAACTTCCCCCAGTTATATACTGAGCATGGTGTCCTATGATATGGAACATCCCTTTGGCCAGTACAAGTCTGCTGTCCTGGCCCTGCTCCCTCCCAGCTTCTTGCACACCTGCTCGCTGGCAGAACATGAGAAACCAAAATGTCCTTGACTTAGAGTAAGCACTATTTAGCAACAACAAAAACATGAGTGTCTTATCAATGTTATTCTCATGCTAAATCCAAAATACAGCACTGTACCAGCTCCTAGGAAGAAAAAAAAACTGAGTTCCAGTAAAATCAGGACAAAAAGATATCTATTATAGTCTAAACAGTCTTGTTGACCAGTTCATGTTTCTCTTTGTTTCCATAGAGAGGGCTCCTGTAAGAAGACACATATTTTAAAGCTGAACAGAACTGGGAAGTTTGCACTGAATGTAGTGGATAACTTGGTGGTAGTACATCATCAGGACACTGAGGTCTGATTTATTTATATTATGTTGTGCAGTAACTTTGAGAAGTTACAGGCAGATTTTAGTAACACTCTAGAAATTTTTTTTATATGGGCTTAGCTTGGCCAAAAGCCAGAGTATTTGCAGGAACAAAACCATAATACTGTAAGAGATTTAAATTAATCCTTTTATCTTGATGGGCTAACATTATCAGGGCTGTTGGTGATGGCTGCTTTTTTCTTACACTGGTTTTGCTTCTTGTCATTTTCTTATGATGCTTTGCTGCTGCACTGTGTAGGCTTTTAAGGCATTATACAAAGAGGTAAATTGGATGCTAAATTATTAATCCTGGGAAACTTCTCATATCACAAACATTTGAATGATAATGTTTCTATGACACAAACTCATGCTCCTTTAGTTTGAAGGCCTGGATCTGTAAAAACTTGTATGAACACAAACCTTCTTGTGCATCTGGTAGCAAGGTAAAACTCCCTTGTCTGTAGTCGCAGCAGCAAGGCTTGATCAGTGGTTAAGCTAAAGTGGTACTTTGCTCTTAACTTGGGAAAAGGCTTGGACTTCTTGTATTATCTTCTCTTGGACAACTTCAAGAACTGGGGCATGTTACCTCCTTAGGAGGATTAGTTGAGGTTTCAGTTATATTTCATGTTAATTCTACACATTAGAACTTAACCCAGACCACTTCCTCCCCCTATAGCGTTTTGGTCAACCTATAAACATGACTATAGAAACCCAGAAAACATTACTCACTTTGGCTTTGCGAGACACCAGTAAACTGAAGTTTCACTGGCAATGAAAGCAAAGCTGCTTTCCATGGTGGTCCATACTGGGTAGAAATGTCAGGGACTTGAGTTGAACAAGGCTGAATGGTAGAAGTACGAGGATATCATAGGAAGACAGACAATTTTCCTCAGAGTTTCTAGCAGTGTCAAAGTCAGGTGTTGTGGAAGACAGACTGAGAGAGACATTTTTCTGGGGCATGTAGTGACAGTTCTAGGGGCAGTGGTTGTAGACCAAAGTGGGATAGATTTAGATGGGATGCAAGGAAGCACTTTTTACAGTGAGGGTGGTGAGACCCTGTAACAGGATGCCCCATCACTGAAAGGGTTCAAGGCCATGTTCAATGGGGCCTTGAGCAGCCTGATCAGTGAAGGATCACATCAGCCCCAATACATCCCTTCTAACCCCAACCATTCTTTGATTCCAGTAGAGAATACAAGACGGAAATGTGAAAAGCAGACTGAGTGCATGTAAATGGGTGGTGGATTCACACTCGTGAATACTAATTTCCTCTTTTTAATTGCAGACTTCAGTTATATTTGACATCAAGCTAAAAGGAGAGTTTGATGGGTCCACAACCATCCATCAGTTTGTACTCCCACCTCGATCAATACAACCCTATCAAATACCTGCAGCAGGTAGAACCAGTATATAATGAATAACCTAACACTTAGCATGAGTACTTAAATATAACAGCTCACATACAGGAGTGCTTCAGGTTGTAGAAGGCTGGTTACCAGCACTTCAGTTATGCACATTTGAGAGGGTGAGGAAGGAAGAGGGTAAGAAGCAATTGAGCATAAGTTGGTGTTCCAAATGAGTGCCAACTACAGAAGAGTTGCTGTTTAAGGTGCATGCTTCCTGTGGTACTTTGCTTTGAAACACTTGAAAATTGTTGGGTTTGGAGAGTTTTTTGGCCATGGCTCTCAAAGCTTGTGGATGCTCAAAAGCACTTCGTGAGCTTCTGGCTTAAGTCAGGACTACGTAACTTAGGAAGTTAGAGGCTGGAAGACAATACAAGCTCGGAATCAAGTTTGGGACCACTCTAGAAGTAATGCTGCAATCAGTGTTAGGACTTAGATGCTTAGATTCTTCTTGGATTACCTTTCTGTTCTGCAGTCCTAAACTGACAGGTAGTTACCCTCAAGCTGGGAGTAGCTAGAAATAGTCTTGAGTATAGTTTCACTAGCAGGTGGTAAAGCAGTGAGGTTCTCTCTGTAGAAGAGAGTGATGCTTCTACACAAAAAGTTTGCACATTAAAAGCTCCAACATCTGATAGCAAGTATGATAAATCTGCAGATGGAGATTTGTATTAAACAAAGGTTAGGATCAGAATGTACAAACCACTCTTGCTTTTAAAGAGTATATATGTAAATACAGAAAATGGAGTCTGTGTATTTAGAATTACAGTACTAGAGCTAGAATACTTATGCATGCATTATTTCACTTGGCTGAAAAACAAAACAGTCATGTTTTGAAGGGTTTGTTTGCCTTCTCAGTGTCAGATTTTCTTTATATATCTGGCTACAAATGGGTCTCCCTTTCTGACTGCATGCTACAGTGTTACAATCCATACTTGCTTTTTCAGTATAAAATAGTTGGTATAGGAGAGCTGCCAGAGTGCTACTGTTCTTCACCTGATGTCATTTTTTCTCCAGGTCCAGCTTCTGTGACAAGTCAGGCTCCTGTTCCATGTAAACTCTGTATCCTTTAAATTCTCTCAAAAAGTAAGAACCTCATTCTATGTATCAAGCATGGAAGAAAGTAGCATTTGTTACCTTGACCCCGTAACAGAGCAGTTTTAGCTGATTATGCACATGTATTTCTAGACAAAATAATATGCTTCATAACAACCTCATAATGCTTTCACAGAGTTGTAAAAACTGAAATCTAGTATAATACCACATTTCCTGATTATTTGAGACACATGTATGAAATTACTGATTAGGTACACCATAAAATTTAAGATATCATTCCAAGAACATGGTTCAAAACCTCACAAGTAGAAGTGACAGTAAATGAAAGTATGTTAATAGGATCTGCTTCTCTACAGGAATGTGAATTCAGGAGGAACAGTTTAGAATCAATGTTAATATGGATGTTAAAACCTTAACATTTAGATTCTTCTTCTTGGATTGTCTTTCAACCTGATATTATCATCAGTGCAAGTGAAGGTGAGTGGTGACATCTTGGACTCCACAATACTCATTATCAGGGGGGCTAGTTTATACTTCCAGTGCACAAAGCAGCTTAAAACTTCAGTGACTTATTAGCTAATATCTACCGAGTTGATTGCTTTTGTAGTAATAACCAAGGATGATAACAACTTTTTGAGGGTAATGCTGCTCTAAAATACGGGCTTAGAAATGCAAATAAACAATTTAGATGTGTTTTCATTTAAGGGTGAAAAAAAAGTTGTATGTCTAGGCTATACTGTACAAGGCAATTCACTTTGTTTACTCCTTCAAATCAAGGTTACCTCTGGAGTCTTCAAGTAAAACTTGAACCTGTAGTTACCCTCTTGCTAGATAAAGGAAAACTAATGGATTTCCTTCTCCAAAGAAAAGAATGCAAAATGGTTATCCTGTCTGTATGCTCTCAAAGTAAGTTCAAGTGTGTTGTCTGTCTCTTTAAAGTACAATACTGCTTATTCAAAAATACTCACCCAAGTTAGCTAAGCTGATTTGAGATCACCTCTGAAGCTACCCTGGTCCTGTAGGATGTCACTTGCCTCAACTACCCTCAGTCACCATTCTAAAGGAATTTAACAGCATGAAAAATTCAACTTTCCTCCCACTTCAATTCAAATACACCTGACATGATTGAAAGTGTTTTTTAAAAGTTAAAATTTAAGTACAGAATAGAGATCACCTTTGGAAAAAGGCAACATTTAGGCCCCTGGTTATTTCTCCTCATAGTTCTTTCTTTTTATCTTTTCAGTGCTCAGTGAGCCAGAAAGAGGATCACTGTCTGTGATTGCAACTGTTTTTGACAAACTGAATCACGAATATAAGAAGTACTTGGAAGCTGAGCAAAGCTATGCTATGGTAAACCATGTTAGCTATAGCAGCTTACAGAGACAGGACAGTGCTGTTTGCTTTTCAGGTGCCATCAAGGTGAAGGCATGCTCTTTTCTACTTAGAAAATTTGGGCCTAGCCCAAGAGGTCCTGACTGCCTCAGGGTCACAGTAAAAGTCCAGTGTGCAAAATGCACTAAGACCTCCACTTGACACTTGTGTGGCAGGTGCTGCATAGCTCATCTCCAGAGTGATGAGTTAACATGAAAGCAGAGAGAAGGTAGAAGCTGAAAAAACAACTCTGAATCAGTAACTACTACCATGGTTTCCAAAGCACTGATGTCACTGCACACTGTATCATGGCATGACATAGGCAGTCCTGATACATCTCAGCTACTCCTGTTAAAATACCAAATTCAAGCACTAACTCAGTACAGTCACATACTCAAAAACCCTTCTAAGCCTGAGGGCCTGTCTCAGTGTAGTTTGATTTGTCTCCTGGCTTTGAGGTAGATAATAGCAGCTGTGTTTATATAACTTTAAAAAGCAGTTTTAAATTTAATATGAAAGCCCCACTGAACAAGATGCGTCTAATATAACATGACCACAGATGTGAATTTCCTTGTTAACGAAACACATTTATAGTTATGCTTGCAACAGAAAATAGTCTGTACAACTGAGACTGACTCAGAACTGTACTGCAACACTACAGTTTTCTTTTTAAAAGACCTTTTTTCTCCTAGGTGGTAGAAACAGGCCTGAGTAGAAGTAATCCACTCCTGAAACGTCCGGTCCGCACTCAAGCAGTTATTGACCAGTCTGATATGTACACACACGTTTTATCTGTTTTTACAGAGAAGAAGGTAAGTTAATTTTAAGGGTTAATTTGGCAGCAGTCTCAGAGCAGCCAACTTAAGCTGACTGCTTGAAATTGGCTGTAGGAAGCTTTGTCAGGATTAGGGTATTTTGATGCCCATTCTTATGGGGTTATTAACAGAGAAGCTATGCAAATTCCACCTAACACTTTCTTCCTTGTCCAGGAAGCACCCCATAAGTTCACTATAGCTGTCTTGATGGAATACATTCGCTCTCTCAACCAGTTCCAGATTGCAGTTCAGGTAAATCACTTATGTGCTAAGAACATTGCCCTATTCCATGAAATTACATGGAGTTTTAGTCCAGTCTTGGTCACATGTGAAAGTCCTACTTAATACTGCCTTTTAGACTGCAAAAACATGGATAGAGACATACCTTTGATTGTCTTCTTCCTACATTCACAGCACTACTTGTATGAGCTGGTCATCAAAACCCTTGTTCAGCACAACTTGTTCTACATGCTCCATCAGTTTCTGCAGTACCACGTGCTCAGTGACTCAAAGCCTTTGGTATGTAAGACAAGTAGCTCCCATAAGCTCGTGAGGGAGATGGGAAGTCTTCAGAATTTTAAGGTTATTTCTACTTTTGCCGTAGGCTTGTCTCTTACTGTCCCTGGAAAGCATTTACCCTCCTGCACATCAGCTCTCGCTGGACATGTTAAAAGTAAGCATTTCTGACTCTAGTAACTCCATGTCACACGTGGGTTAGACTGGTCAAACAGCTTCCCTGACCAGGCTTGAGGTGACTAACTAGCATCAGTCATTTGCATGGATTAGAAGCATTTTCTTACAGCTGTGATTGACTTCACAGAGACTTTCCACGGCAAATGATGAAATAGTGGAAGTTCTGTTGTCCAAACACCAAGTTTTGGCTGCCTTGAGATTCATCAGGGGCATTGGAGGACACGACAGCATTTCAGCCCGCAAATTCCTCGATGCAGCAAAACAAGCAGAGGATGAGATGCTTTTCTACACCATATTCCGATTCTTTGAGCAAAGAAACCAGCGGTTGCGAGGAAACCCCAGCTTCACACCAGGTAAGCAATAAGCAGTTCAACTAAGATCCTCTGTTGTTCAAACACAACTAAGACTTGTTTCATTTCCAATCCATCTGAGTCTGTATTAGAAGATAAAGCTCTTGGTAGATTTTAGCCTATATTTTATACTTACCTTTAAGCACAGCTCCAAATGAACTTGTCTTACTCCTTTGTCTACTGCACGTGGGAGTTAAAAGGCTGAGCTAAACAAACTTGCAGATGAACCTGTTTGACTTGCAGTTGCTCTCACTGCTTAGCTTAGCAGAGCCCTTATTTCCAATTAGTGCTTTCTCCTGAAGTCAGCAACCAGGTTGGGAAACTTTTGAGTTCAGTTGTCTGTTTCCACTAAGTACAAAAATTCAAGGCCTGTGTAATGCTACAGTTGTTCTTCCTTTAAAAGCCAAGCCAAACTGTTTGCACCAGTAACACATTGGTAATCACCAGACATTCTGTAGGCACAGAATCCCACCCCAAGCTCTGGTATCTTGACAGTAAAGGGCTCTCATGGCTGTGAATCCGCTGCTGAGATACATGAACTAGATCCAGAAACTACATCGAACATCTGCTTCACTTCAATAATACCAGTCACAGGACTGGAAACACCTCAGTATTCCAATGCTTTCTATTTGTTCAACTCCGGTACTCAAATGTGTTAAAGATAAGAATTAGTACCAATAAATTAAGGTAAGTGAAACTACACAATCTTGGTTCTTAGTTTCTCAGATGTAAAGTGAACATTAACTGTTATTGTGTCCCCCCTAGGTGAGCACTGTGAAGAACATGTCACCTTCTTCAAACAAGTTTTTGGAGAACAAGCTCTCATGAAGCCCACAACGTTCTGAAAGACTCTTCCACTGAAATGTATAAACTTAATTTATTGCATTTAAGTAGATTTTTGAACTACAAAATTGCTATTTTATAATAAAGTATATACAAGACATTTTGGCAAATAGTACTAAAAATATTACAACTTGTGATGGCTTCCCCCTAAAAATAGACAAAAATTGCATTGACCTGCATTTAAAATTAGTGTCAGTGGTTTAGCAGTCCATTCTCATACACATCACCTCAATTTCATGGACAAAATGCTATTCAACTCTCACTACAGCTGGTTTAGGTTTCTGGAGGAAAAAAGATGCAACCTCTTGAAAACAGAAGTGTTTTAGTAATCTTATTAACACATCTAATTTTAGTAATACTGTTACTTGAGCCACACTTAGCGTTTCCTGAGTTTAAAGCTATGTCCAAAGCTGCAGCTGGTATCTCCTAGTTGAATCTGTGCAGGAGTCAAGTCTGTGGTGGTTACAGTGTGATAGTCATAGAACATTGCTGCGCTTCAGTTCTTAAGAGTTGGGCCTAAGCCACAGTTCAAGGAGTCCACTGAACACTGTTAAAAACTAGAAGTAGAGGAGTCTCTCCCGTTCTGTACCTCTGGTCCTCTCTTGTGCAGCATGAGTTTTGGCTTTATTTACTGACGGGCCTGAGTGAGAGAACACAGAGTTATCCAAAGGCTCCACATTACAGCTGATCAGTCTTCAGGAATCATGCATGATCTTCCTGTCTAGGTCCAGCTCAACATTCAGAAATGTGCTGCCGCTCAGCTGTTGATAGCTGTTGGCAGCAGCAAGGGCAGCAGTAGATGAATCCCCATCAGTCTTAAACTGAGCCTTACTTAATGGGGTTAAGTCTGCCTTTAAGGACTACACTATACACATGCATTTCCAAATTCAAGAGGATGGTGCATGGACCATCCTCACTGCAAGGCAAGACTGTTTCTGCAAATGCAGAACAGTGTCCCACAGGAGGTTTGTTGCCTCCACCCACCATCTGGTCCCCAGGTTGAAGCATGCTAATCATGCTGCTCTCAGGGGCCCAGCAGCCACCTTCACAAAGCACAGCAAAGTGCCACCACATGGGCCAGGCTGTGCTTGCTTTAGTTCAGCAAGCCCACAACAGTGAGCTTGCAGTGCCACCAGGCAGCCCTTGCTTTCCAAAAGACAGGTCACTTGGACAAGAGAGGCACATTGAAGTGCTGCTTTCCATCTCTGCAATCCTTTCCTTGTCATGGGAAGTTCACAGACGCCTATTTTTGTTTGAAGTGTGATATAGAGCAGACTCTCACATCTTACCTATGTAACTAAGCAGAACTGGAAGAAATATCAGTCCATGTGTTGCTCCCAGCACAACCATAGCTAGATACATCCTGAAGTAGAATATCTTGAAGATTTGAGATTTGGAAAAAGCCAATACTACAATTCCTCCAAATTTGGTCAGCGTGATACCACTGAAAACCTGGCAATAAAGTGTTTAAGGGGTAAGTAGGGATTTAGGTAATCCATTTCCTTCACGTATTTAGCATTTGGTAACATTTCTGTGTAATCTAAGGCTCCTACATGCAGTATACTTCCTACTCTGTTAGTCTTTAGAACCAAATCAAGATGCACTCAGGATAAGAGTTCATCTTTTCGGTCCCACAGGACAGGCTCAGTATGATTAAAAATCCACTGTGATCTGTGCAGCCACCTAATTAATTTTTGCTTGAGGCAAATGCAGATGAAAACCATTACTTGAATTAACTCACACTGCAGTGAAGTTCCATACCTGGGTGCAGTACACACATCACAAGAACTGTCCATTCCAACCCCATACAGGTCACTTAGTCTAAGATAAGTGACATGACAGTACTGCCTAAACACTGATCCCCGCCTGTTTTGTACAAGCTCCAACTGCATCCCACATTCACAACAACCTTTCCTAGTCACCTCTGAATATCTGGAAGAGAAACACTTCAACTTTAACGGGACAATTTCAGGTTTATCCAAACTGCTACAGCTAAAGCATTTAGCTCTTGTCTACTATTAGGTAGTAGTAACATAAGATTAAAAATGAGTGTTCATCACCCCTAGTGCTAGTAGAAGCCTAGGCTGACCTAAAGAGCTTTAAGCATTCCAAAAAGAAAAGGCAAGGCCATCTATATGACTTAAGACTATCATCCATAATATTTCTTAAAACAGTAAGAGGCTACTTGTCTTCCCCTCCCCACCCAGCAGATACTCACTGAGCTGCCCATGTGAGACAGAGCTTCTTCCGCACGCTCCACTCGACTGCCTTTGGTACTGACAGTGAACGCTCTTGTCACATGACTGCAGAATTCCACAGCAATACCACAGCTCTGGAGAGTGAAAGGAAACAATGTGAAAACATCAGTCAGATGAGCACTTTGATGGCAAGGTCTCTGCTCAGAATTTTGGATGGGCTAGAAAGATTCCTAGCAGCTGTCATCAGTCCCCAGGGTTAAAGTACCATGGGAAGTTACAAGCTTAGTGTTACTTGCTTCCCAGAGGCAGTTGGAGGCACTGTGTGGTGTTTTACCACCAGTCAATACTAACAGACAATCAAACAGGAAGCAGAACATGAGATTGTTTCAGAGGTCAAAAGTTTCCTGATCTTGAAGCAAGCTGGCAGGGCATGCAGTGAACACTGAACACTAAGATCAGTTTACAACTATTAGCTGCAATAACACGACTTTAGAAAAATACTGAATATACATCCTGATTTGATACCATAACAATTCAGCTGATCAGTCATTTACAAGACCAACTGAACACTTAGCTAATCTTGGCCTTATCTAGTAGATAAGGCTTGCGTGAACATACATCTACTTGTAACACGGGCCAACAGTTTAGACTAACGCTCAGACCTGCCACAAACCTCTAGAGAACACAGCAAGCCAGAGCAACCAATAGCTGCTTGCTGGAGCTAGTTCTGGAGTACTTTACCAATGCTCTCTCTGCCCAAGTGATTTCAGTTAGGCAGGAACAACGCTGGTGCTAGCACATCCCCGGCCTACTCTGAAGAACCTGAATACAGAAGCAGCCTTGACACAAACCTATGCAGCCTCCCCTTCAGCATGAGCCACCTGTGTTGATGTGAAGCAGCACCTAGCCTAGACAGCAGCAGTACAGCTGTTGCTGCAAAACAGGAGTGACCTCCACCAGATGCAGTATAGCTTCAGTTCAATTGCTGTATCTTATCAGTTCTAGGACTAGATGTCAGAATAAACTTGTTTTCTCTTCTTCTAGATGTGTTAAGATAGTTCCACCACTGCTCAAATGCGTGTCAAAGTTTAGTCGCAGAATACTGCTCAGTATCACAAATATATATTTAAGACACAGAACTGTTCAAAACTTGGAAACAGAAGCAAAGGGATGTCTTGTTGACTTACCATGACAAGATTTACTAATGAAACTGCATTCAAGCTGATGCCCCAGAGCCACATCACTCCAAACATGTTGATGATTATCATAGCAATAGTTATTGAAACCACAACAGCAGCCCATACTTCAAAACCAAGCAGCACAGTTGTCACCAAAAATATTGATCCCAAGGAGATGCAGAGATTAAAGATTGCATCGTGCACAATTGTTAAGTATTGTTCATAGAAGACATAAAACACACTGTAGAAAAGAGAGGTCATCATTAGCCATCTTCCCTTTTATTTACTAATACTAGATTAGCTTCCGTGCTAAGGATAAAGTAGCTCCCCGCAACAGAAGTCACCAACAGAACCTGGCTTCCTTGTATCAGTGGAATGTCATGTAACAGCCAGCATTCTGTAGGAGTCAGCTCCTCACTAACACTTCCAATAAAGACTGTGTCTCAAAGTCAGGGTAATTTGCATATTTCAATATAAGCAGCTGCAGTAGATACCAGAGGTAGGTCCTCAGGTCCACTGTGATATCTGCAGGAGCTATTGCAGATAGATTCTCTGATGCAGAGATCAGCATTTCAGATGTACAGATGCCAACTCTAACTCAATTTTAGTGTGGTACTCTTGTACTCAACATCGCTGCTGCATTTACTTTACATTTAAATAACTTATTTGAAGCCAATACATTCACATCACAGCTTGCAACTACCCATGTCAACATACCTGTTTGTGTTTGAACTACTAAACCCTACTATGAAAGCTAAGAAATGCCCCAAAATGGAGCCAGAACTACTTTAAGATAGACCACCTTTGTAGTGAAGGATTTAAGTTAGTTATTGATGACAGTAAAAAGAAGCCAGTGCTATGGATATAAATTTTATCTTTCTGGTTTTACTAGAAATTCCAAAGTCTCTGCATTACCTTCTGTCAGACAAAACTCAAGTTTCCAATATGTTATTAGCCAGCACCTATTCTGTGTTGCTCGCGTATTTGTCACCAAAGCAAGAAAGATGTAACCATACCTGTAAGGAAACACCCGGTAGTTCTTGTCTTTGATGCCCATGGTTTCAGTAATGTTGTCTGCTATAATCCGAGCTTTCCTCATAGCATCAATAAAATCAGATGATGTTTTCAGTACAGTATGGTAAGTCATAAAGTAAGTGGCCCCAACATCAGATTTGTTGTTTATAAAGTTGACAGCGGAGTTATACGCAGCATGTCCTCTATAAAAATAGGGGCATATTAGAGCTCAGTGTCAGCATCATTCAAGTTTATTAGCTTTTATAATTTATAATCTTATGGAATTATAGAATGGTTTGAGTTGGAAGGGAGCATAAAGATCATCTCTGTTCCAACCCCACCATAAGCAGGGACACCTTCCATTAGAGTAAGGTTTCTCACATCCCATCCCACCTGGCCTTGAACACTTCCAGGGATGGGGCACAGCTTCTCTGGGCCAACTGTTCCAGTGCCTCACCACCCTCATAATAAAGAATTTCTTCCTAACATCTAATCTAAACCTACTCTCTTTTAAAGCCAGTCCTCTTTGTTTATCACTACACCCCCTTATAAAAAGTCCCTCTTCAGCTCTCTTGTAGGTGCCCTTTAGAGGGCTAACAGCTGGTAGTTGTTTCCTGCACTTTCCAAAACTCTAAAAGCTTCAGAGCACAATTTCAACACTGCACAGGATATTCTAGAACAGACTGACCATAGAAATTGGCTCTCTTTGAACAGGGGAAGGCTGCTGTTCCATTTAGTTGAAAATGCATTTGTTTCTTTCAGAAAATACTACAGAACTGGTGAGATGTCAATGTTTGTACGGCTGTTAGGAGGACATTAGATATCGAAACTTGCAGACAAAATCCAGAGCAAGTATCTTTGATGCACTGGTTTAAGCAAGGTTTACAGAATAAGGCTCTTACCCTTTGCCACATTTAGGATTAGGGTTGTCTGATAGGAACATTGGCAAAAAGGTCATGAAGTCTTTGCCCTGTGGTCTCTGCTTGCCTTCTTGAGTCAATGGTCGACAAGGAGTGCAGGATGGATCACTGACTGAAGAAATACAGAAAAAGGTCATCTACAGGATCAAATATTCTTTTTCTTAACACTAGTAACTCCTGACTTGTATTACTGCAGGATGCAATTCCATAAAAAGCATTTTTACTGACAAACTAACTGATCCATCCTGAAATTCCATATAAGATTTGTAGTCCTTAGTTTTATTTATTGCTACTAAGGCAAGGGCTGTCAGAGACCTCTTACTTGTGTATTTACCTACATTAGATCCAATGGGAATTACACCAAACTGAAGGACGTGAACAAAATCAGAGCACCAAGTTTGTGTGCTCTAAGAAAACCAACAGAAGGATCAAAGTTTTTACAGCAAGTTATAGTGGCTGTCTAGGTAGGCTGTTTTCAACCTGCAGCATTCCAGTAGAATATTTAAGCTCACTCAAACAACAGTTCAAATAAATTAAGAGGACAATTCAAGAGGTGACTCCTCACAGAAAGCAAAGGTATTCACTTGACTCATACCATGAGAAAATGTTTTGGCCGTGAAACTTATAAACCAAGCTAATCCACTAGCAACAAGATGGATGCCAATACCTGAAGCATTGCAAAACTGCCCAGTGGTATTGTAGACTCTGCAACAGGATGACTGCGGCTTCACCCAGTCAAAGTAGTCATCAAGCCAGGACGATGGGGCATAGCCTATCCTCGTGCTAATAAAAACACAACAACATATCCATCATCAGTAATTTTATATTTAATTCCAAAACATATCACTTGATCTCTCCAGTGCCAACTTATGCCATGCCAGCTCATTCTTGTCAAATCTACTCAGCTCTCCATATAATCCCATGCTCTAGTACCCCATCCAAGAGCCATCATGCTCAGGTAGATCAGAACACTGCAACTAACAAACAGCAGGAGCTTTTTCACTGTATCCAGTTCCACTGACAAACTCAGTTTTCTATGCCCCTGCCCACTCTGTTCCCCCTCCTATTCCACACCCTGTTGTCCGTTTCCAAGCAAAGCTCCTCCTTCAGTTAGGCTGAAATGAACTACAGTGGAAGGAATTGGGAAAAGACTTCCTTGGGTTTTTAGCTGCAGATAAAATTCCTGCTTAGCCTCCCTATGCTAGCCTAGTTTATTCACCAGGTTTAGCAGCTAAGCATGCAGTCATTTTCCAGAACACTGTAACCCTGCTGAGAGGTTTTCACAAGTTTTTCTTACTACCATTCCAAGATTCCTTGAAGGATCAAGCCCCTTTTCCAAACCCAGGTACATCAGTATATCCCACCAGTCCAGACAGGTTTTACCCTCACTCTAGAAGACTGTCACAGCTGCTTCCATCCCCCTCCCTCCCAAACCCACAATATAAAGCAAATACAATTTACAGCCAACAGCTGAGCCTGAGCTAAATCAGGAGGACACGCTGGGCAGCTACATCTCTTCTACCTAACTATGCAGAGACAAGCATGAAAGACTTACTAGCTGCCAATTTCTGCAGCATTGAAGACTTGCTGGACAAGAGAATCATTATTACATCCCATTCCACCACACACCATGTTCTGCCCTTCCAAAGAGGTGTAGTTGTGTCCTTCTTCCAGGACAAAGTAGACAGGGGGACCCGCATGCAGGTGCTTGCTGATGTGGCTGAAGTAATCTATTACGTAGGAGTCCTTCAAGGGAAAGTTTTGAGTTACTGTTATGGGATGTTGAGGTAGCACAATGAGGTATCAAGGTTTCAATTCAGCCACAAAATGCTGAACAGAAACATGATAATAAGTCTTACATCTGGCATTGAGAGAGACTGATCCAGTCCAATCTCTACATTGTGCATAACTGCTGTACTGAATGACAGGATACCCACAAACACTGCTATCTGCAAAAAAAGCAAATCCATGGAAGTGAGAACTGTATGGAAACAACAAGCAATAGAAGTCATTTGCTAAGCTAATAGGAACCATGCAAAGAGGCTCTAGTTTAAATATGCTACCCAGGCTTAGTACAACCACTACCAGTGGTCGTAAAACTTAGCTACTCAGAGGTCCCTCTGGAACTGTAAGGAAATTTGTTCTTAGAAATCAGCAGTGAAAGATACAAACACCTTCTGTAAATAAGCCCAGCAACCTTAAACTAAATCACAGATTCAGCAACAAAACTCTGGATTAATGCAGTGTAGAAGCCAACACAAGCTGATTTTTTTACATAGGCTAAAGTAATTTGATTGTCAGTAATGCACTCTTAAATCTGGGCTTTGGACAATCCATGATCAAAGCCTCTATTTACTGAAATACTTTTGCAGTCACGAAAGCTTATTTCTATACTAATGCTGAAAACAAAAATACTAGAAGCTTTATTTGTTTCACTGTATTGAAGACTTTTCTTCCCTATTTAGGCCTTCAGGCCCACTGCTCTTTTGCTCAAGTTTAGGTGACTGCTTACATGAAATAAGAGTATACATACTACTATTGGTCTCATCCAATCCTTAAGCAGATACGGAGAAAACAGATTTTTGAAGAACAGAAATAACATGCTCTCAGAGTGCTGGACTCCACTAGTTTCTTCACTGCTTTTGATGCAACACAGAATATCCAGTCTGTTCCTCTGAAAAGGGATTAAATGCCAGAGTTAGTGCAGTTCTACATCATTCCCATTACACTGCAGCTACAGGTGCACTTATACTTACCTCTTGACGCTTGATATCCAAGCCCAGGAGACTCACAAAGCAAGTGACTTGGAGAATAAAGTCTATGAGCACAGCCATTCCAGCAAACAGGGAGAATGTGCGAACTGCTGGCATCGTAGACAGTGACCCTGGAGGAAGTGACCCAGTTTGTTAAGAGAGCTCCCTTCTCCTACAAATGCATGAGCATTTTCTAGACAAATATCCAGTTTAAGTGGTGGCCTCACAGCAGGACAAGGAGCCTTTATTTCCAGAGCAAATGAAACAGCCCACACAGGCCTGGCTACAGCTACTGTCTTTGACCTGTTGATCAGCACTGAGGCTGTACAAAGGAGTGACTAGTTCTGAGACATTTCTCAAGTCCAAAGTTAGGGGCGGACTGTGTAAGAGGGCAGTTAAGGAGTGCTGTCATGCAACATCTTGCTTCAATATGAAGCCATTCCATTGCAAGCTGCTCCAACAACAAATTACACTGCCAGTAAACACAGCCATTATGAAAGAAGGCCAGATAATACTTGTAGGGATTTACCTCTAAAACATATTCTAAAGTGAACCTCAAACATAATCTGACATAGGGGCATTTTTCCAAGCAGTGGAAGATGACTAAATAAAACACAGGAGTTCACACAGCCTGATATTTGATCTATTCCTAAGGTCAAATTTAGACTTGTCAGTCACTGCAAGTCAGTAAAAACCTTCAGCCTTTGCTGGAAAGCGTGACAGATTCAGAATTGGATCTTTTCAACTATGTCAGATTCTTAAAGTACTCCAATGCCTATCTCCAGCAGAAGTTTAACTTGATTATAACAATAAACAACTAAGCTAAACTGCCTCTACAAATTCTTACTTTGCTTTTATATTTTAGTTTTGCATTTATTCTTGCAACACACAGTTATGACAAGGCCCTTATCTTCTAATATTGAAGGAGTCTTACCAAGAAAGAATGCCACAGTCTCCGAAAAGGATGAGAGAAACATACTGGGTGCCACATCTCCCAAAACTCTGCCAATCTGTTTATCCAGAGTTTCACCCTGAAGGCGCTCATCTCTCTGTTTTAAGGCAATAATTTATTATTTTTGGGAATCATGCAATTTATAAAGTTATTTCATATGGCTTTAAA